>JANQBM010606407.1:0-16067 GCA_025594535.1 Erythroxylum domingense | reverse complement strand
GTATTATTTTCACTCTTCCTAAGATTTTATTTAGAAAATACAATTATACCTTATTTCTTTTATTTGATATGATCCACAAATTATTTTTATTAATAGTTATTGATTTTATAAAATCATTTTGTTTTGAATAATCTAATTATATGACCAAAATTATGATATGATCCCACCACCAAATTTTCGTGTCCCTCATTGTTATTATTATTATAAATAAATATCAAATGGTGACACATCCGTACGGAGACTGGGGCCAACAATTTGGGTGTTTATGTTATGCACATTATCAGGGTCATGATCAATATAATTTTGGATACTCAAAAAGGGTGGAGGTTATATGACTTAGATAAAGGAGAATACTTTGTCTCTTGTGATGTGGAGTCTATGGAGAGTCAATTTTCTTTTGCACAAATAGATAATATTGAAACATCTGAGTAGTCAAACCTTGCCTTAAGATCTTTGTCGCAGTATTTTGATGATTGGGAGGTAACTATGGGGTCTAGAATGTTTTCTTGGAATGATGATTTTGCACAAGAAAGCCCTAGTCAATGAGCACGTAATGGTCATGACAAAAGGGGAAGTGAAAGATATGGAGATGGGGGGGTGTGCAAGCTGGAGTGTTGTGGGCTGACAATGTTAGTTGCAATACACAAGAGAATGAAGTAGGGGATGAAATAACAAATGAGGTCTAGACTATTCAGGATGGGATAGCATTGTTAGAGATACTTATCCATGGGCATCATATTAAGCAGCCTTCCACTCAACTCAAAGGAATTATCACTAACATCATATGTTGTTTAAACCGCCCATCTCATCCTTATCTTTTGTGTCATCATGTATGTTATATCCTATTACACATTATGTGACATGTAGTCATTTTTATACCAATCATAAAGTTTTTCTTGCTGATATTATTACTAAGGTAGAGCCCACTATATATGCTAATGTTGTGCGAGACCCATGATGGGGTGAGGCTATGCAATGTGAAATTGATGCTTTGGAGAGAAATGAGACTTTAACTATTAAGACATTTCCTTCCGGCAAAAAAGACCATCACCTATAAGTCGGTATAGAAGATCAAATATAATTCAGATGGTTCCATTGAATGTTTTATAGCTCATTTGGTGATTTTTAGTGACAATCAAGTAGACGGTATTGACTATATTGAGAATTTTGCTCCTATTGCTAAAATGTTTACAATACTTACTCTTTTGTCTATAGTAGTTGCTAAAAATTGGGAAGTGCACTAAATGGATGTTTATAATGCTTTTTTACATGAAGATCTCAACGAAGAAGCGTAGATGACTTTGACCCCTATTTTTAGCTTCTTATCAAGGGAAGTTGTGTTGCTTACATAATTCTTTGTATAGGCTTCATCAAGCTTCCCGTAACAATTTTTCGAAGTTAACTGGTGTACTTAAGAGTTTGGGTTTATTTATTCTTATACTGACATATTATTTACATTTCAATGAGACGACATAATTTTATATATGCTTGTATTGTGGCAAGCAATGATTTTAATTTTCTAGGTCATTTTAAGTTGTTATTTCCTGGTGGCACCCAAGAGGGATGAATTGGATGTTCATAAAATTTAAGAATTTTTCTAACCAATATATTCATTTAAAAACAATTAATATAAATTAGTATGAGAAATTGCTTAATATAAATTAATCAAACAATTGGAAAATAATTTAAAGAGGATAGGGAGAAGATAACGCAAACCTGATTTATAGTAGTTTAGTAAACAATCCTTGCATATGTCCATTCCTAAGACTCTTTTAAGAATTCTACTATAATTCTTCTTTCAAAGTGAAATATAAACTTTACACAATCTTTCTTGATAAAGAGGAACCGTTCTTACAATTTTCTTCCAAGGTGAAGAGGAACCTCATTCTCACTTATGTCATAAATACAATAATATATTTCCCCAACCAAATATTACAACTCAAAATATCTCACTTTATCACTGATAACTCCAAAATGACTCACTCACACAAAAATGACAAATGACTGAAACATTCTTTGTGATTTGTTTTATATCACTCAAATCCTTCTTAATGCTAAAATCAATAAGAAAACACCTCTTTATATTGATTTGGGACCCAAAATAGTTATTGGAGCCAAGAACTAGCCATTATAATAGTTTTATCTATACTGGTCGACCAATATGCATTTATAGTACCATATTCACTAGATGTTAGAACACTAGTCGATAAGTACACACATTGGTTGACCAATATGGCATGTTGGTTTATTAATACATCAACCAATGTTGCTACAAACTCTCAGTACGTCAAATTTAACAACTTTAAGCTATATTGGATGACCAGTCACCCCAAAAAATATGATTTTAACAACTTCAAATACTTAAAACTAATTTTTAAAATCCTAATATGATTAAAAAACTTCCCAATATATTCCCCAAAGATTATTTAAAAGATAAGAGGCTTTTTTATCAAAATTAAAAGCTTCAATGTCTCTTGACGAATATAAAGATTTATGTAATGAAGTAAGATGAATGATTTTGCATAGTGAGCCTTTTGGATCATCACATTAACAAAATGAGATTATAAATAATAATACAAAATGTTAAATGACCTTGATAAGCCTTGATCTCCTTTTATTCTTGTTTCGATCTTCATTTCATCGGTTACAAATTTCAACTTCTTTTTATTAACTTCATACACTATCTTCTTGAGTTTATGACTTTATTTTGTTCTAATACTGCTTTGCATAAAAAATAATAAGCTCATTAGTAGTATTTAGGTTTTATTATCATCAAAACATCAATTAGAACCTCCCTTGGTTCAACAATTTACTGCTTTTTACAATGACAAAAAATTTGTGATATTAGATAAAATAATGAAGTTAAACACACAAATAACTATCAAAATAATGATTAGCTCCCTCTTTTTTCATGTGTAAACCATATTTCAATATCAATAACAAAATACAAAGAAAAATTCATGAAGATAACATAAGTTTACTTAAGCATATCAAATAAAGTGCAAGATGCAAGAAATACAAACATGACAAAACAATTATTCCCCTAAATTTCATCACCCCCTGAATATTATCACTCCCCCTAAATCTATAATCAAGATACCTTCTCCCCCCTTTTGGAATCATCAAAAAGAAATCTATTATAAAAAATGCATAATAAAGTTTTATGTGTCAAGCATCCTTGGTTAAAGAATTTGCATCTGACTAAGATTAATACACTTTCTTACTAAAGACTATTGTTGAATATTTAAAGAGTTAAACTAAAATTTTGATTTTGATATAGACATATCTAATGATGTCTAATTTTAAATTTTATCAATTTTTGTACTGTTTCTAAGTTAAAAGATTCAGTTAAAGAACAAGGGCTAGTTTTAACAAAATTAAAGGTGTATTGGTATAATTAAAAAGAAAACATCCTTAAATCCTTTGACAATTTAATTATAAAGGCATCAACTTAAAAAGATAATTTATAATTAAGACAAGATTGAAAATTACCAAATTTGAAAAATAACTAAAATTTCAATTTCATACAATTTTAATGAGAATCTTATAAAATGGTGGTTGATTTTTTCAAGGAAAAGGGTGAACTGTATGAGGTTTTCGAGGATATAAAGAGAAAACAAGAAAAATAAAGAGAAATCCAATATATAATAAAGATTGCTCAACCACAAGGCTATACTAATCGACCAAAGTTTGTCTTAAATATGGTATATGGAATAATTTTGAATAGATTTTTTCTTTAAACTTGCTACATTGGTCAATCAATGACTGGTATGGTCGATTAGTTTATGCATTAATGAAATCACTAGAAAGAGAAATTTCCTACATAAGGGAATATCGGTCGACCAATAGTGGATGACCAATATGAGTAATTAGACAATCAAATGTTTAACCAAACAAAGAAAAAACTTGTTGGAAAAAAAAGATATTGGAACATTCGTCGGCTACTAAAACACATTGGTTGACTAATAGGACTATTTGGTTGACTAGATATGCAACCAAAAAATCAACAAACTCACTATAAAGTAAAAAGGAGTAAATTTTAAAGACAATGGTTGACCACACTAAGATATTGTTCAACCAGTTAAACAAATAACATAAGGAACCATCTTTGAAACTCGAATTAAAAGATCAAAACTTTAAAATAAAATTAGAATACATATCAACCAACTAAATATAAAAAAATAATTTGATCAAATAAAGGGCCTATAAAAATAATTCTTGTTAAACAAAAACTAATTTTCCTTTAGTTAAGCAAGATTTATTCTTATTCCAAAGTTTTGAGAAATAATAACCTAATTGATGTAAACTCCAACTTAGTGAACTTATTTTGCATATAGTCTTTAATTCTAGGTTCTAAGGTTCACATTTTAAAAACATCTTATTCATAATTCAAGCTCAAATATTCATTATTATAATTTGTACTAAAATTGACATATAAATGCAAGTAATTATATATTTCTAAATTATAAACTAATAATTACCTTATATTGAACATTGCTTATGAGAGTTTTGAATGAATATTGTTTTTGAATTCTTAATCTATTAGTAGCATTTCATCTTTCTCATCATTCACACTTGGTTCAACAATTTGAGAAGTTTTGATAGTTAATTTTTGGAGTTAAATTCTCTATATCCTACAACAACATCTTCAAGACTTTCTTTGAGACAAAAATGTTAGATTCATCAAGATAAAAGACATAAATATTAAAAATAATGTTCAATTCAAAATTTACTATCTATACTACATATTATTTGGTCTTTCTTTTCTAATAGCCTTATAAAACGAGGTAATTAATGTGTTTTAGGAACCCAAATAAGCTTAGTTCCTTGATTCTTTAGTTCCTTCTTCTTTTCAACACACACTTTCAAAGGTTTGCTTAACATTCTTTGTTTAATAAAGGAAAATCTATCAATATGTCCAAACTTACCATAAAAATGGCATACCATGTTATATGAGTAACAATGTTGCATAAGTGCATTGCTTGGAATTCTATATGTGTATGCATAATGAGGAAGTTTTCTTTGGAAATTAAATATGTTATATGGTCTTCTAAGTTGGTGAAAAGCCCTATCATGATTATATATATAATGCCTACTATGAATGAAGGTGTGATGTATGATTTTATATGGGTGTGAATAGGTTTGCATGTTATCATGAATGAAGTCACGATGTAGATGCTCTATGTTCATTTTTCATCTTAGGAAATGGTTCTTCACTATGAAAATATTTTCCCTTGACAAAAGTAGTTTTAGTGTTAGAAGCACTCTCATAATTATATCTAATTTCATAGCTATCATTAGAATTCTTTTGGGCTCTTAAAATGTTCTCAAGTTTCTCACTTCCCTTTGTAAATTTAGATAAGGAATCCTTAAGAGCATCAATTACCTCTTTTCAATGACTCATTCTCACACCTTAATGCATCTAAGTTATCATTTTCATCAATAATAATATTTTTGGATACTTTAGTGCTATGAAATTCACTTTTCATCTTTTAATTCTCACTCTTACATGGATTAACTCTTTTTTAACTTCCTTGAGTTTGGAAGACAATTTTTTCCTTTTATTATCGCTTATGATTTCTAAACTTTCTACTAATTCATCATATGTTAAATCAACATTAATATCATTAGAATAATTAGACTTAGATGTTACCTCATCATTGTATATACTGATAAAGCACACATGAGCTATCTCTCCTTCCGAATGCTTGCTTTTAGGTTTGCTTGTGTCATCCTAAGTTGTTGTTTTAAGTGCTTTCTTCTTGTCTTTCTTCTTTTTTTATATAGTTTCTCTCATACTTCTCATTATCTTTAAGTCAAGGACATTATGACTTTATATGGCTAGATTTTCTACATTCAAAGCAAATAATGCTATAGGATTTATGTTTTAAATCACTTTTACCTTTCTTGAAGTCCTTTCTTTGGAGAATTTCTTCTTCAAAAAATTCTTGAATTTTCTAGTGATTAGTCAATATCTTCTTTTTCACTTTCACTAATTGAAGTCTCTTCCTCTTTACTTGATTCTTCTTTTAAGGCTTTAAACAATATATTCCTTTTCTTTGAAGCATTGTCTCTTTTTTGTATCTCTATCATAAAAACCTTCGTACTCTCCTTTTTAAAAATAAAAGAAATATCTCTCTTATTTTCTGAATTAGTTTTCGGTCCACTACATTGTTCACTCTCTTAAAACCTACGCACATTCATCCCAGCCAACGACTGCATTTTGCTGCTACGTTGCTTCTTCGTCTGTTGCTGGATCATTTGCTCTTTTTCTCCTACTACTACGTTGTCATTTTCTCTCCATGCTTCTACCTGCTGTGTTGTGTTTTGCTCCTAACAGTTGGCTTATGCACTGCCGTATTGCTTTTAATTCCTGCTGCATATTTTTCCTACTTTTCTCCAAAATAGCTTCATATTTCCTAACCTCTAAAAGTAATGTAAAAATATGATAATTAGGACAATATTTATCCAATATGCTCCAAAAATATTCCAAATTGATATGTAAATTAATAAACTATCAAATTCCCCCACTCCTAAACAATGCTTGTCCCCAAGCATTCAAAAGACTTGAAAACAAAACAAAATAGAACAAACATAAACAAATCTATTTACAACACTTTGAAAAATTTAGCCAACATACATTATCTTACTAAACCAAAAGCATAATCAAGCCACAAACATTTTATAGGATTCGACTCTAGAATAACCATCACAATTTTCAATGACCTTTCCAAACTGAAAATGCACTAGATTTGACCTCAAATGAAGATTCACTCAATGCACTCAAAAAGTGTTTATAGGACATTTCACTCATATTCACCACAATAGAATGACATTACCATATGCTTGCAAATATATCACATCGCAACCACTTGTGAATTTCGTACAAAAATCAAAAGGATCTTTTCTTTGGTTGTAATGGGGCTAGGGATAAGGATAGGATTAAAAGGTTATTTAAGCTATAGTTATCAAAGATAATGTAGACTATATTGCTCAACTCCACCTACATTCCAATAATGACCCTAATAAAGGCAACAATGATGTTATAATATCAAAATTTAGAAATCTCAAGGATCATTCTTACAAAATATAACAAATAAGAATACTTATGATCCAAAACATAGGTAACTTATGATTGCTTAAAGGATATTCAAGGACGTACAATTCATGGTTAAACTTGTTTTTCTTTCTTTATTTCTTTTCTTTTTCAACACTTCTATCGCTTTTCTTCTTCTTCTTTTTTCTTTTTTCTTTTTCTCCTTTTTTGGGTATTTCAAAACTTTATTTTTCTACATTTGTAGAGCATCAAAACATGAGATTTCAATATAACCATACATGTTGTCATTACATATCAACCTTAAACCACCAACCAATAAGTTAAAGTAACTAGTTTTCCAATCCTTTAATAACGGGTTGAAAACGAACGTCAAAACATAGGCTTGGGGCTAAAATTTGTGGTTTATGTCAAAGAAAGAGGTTAAGGCTTCAACTTGGCTAACTAGGGGAAATAACATATGGGGTAGGTTTTAGAAAGCTAAGATAGTTTAATCCTAGATGCCTTTTATCACTTTAATGCAACAAATTCACTAGTGGTCTTAACATGCATAACAAAGTAAGTTCTAGAATGATCAAACCATGTACGACAACACTCAACAAGAAAACAATTTGAGTGTCAAGAATGTGATTGCTCTTTAAAGGCTCAATTCTCACTTATTTAAGTAGGCTTTTATCAAATCTTGTACACTTTTCATTCAAAATAACCATTGCAGAAGAAGATAGTCATTGTATCATCAAATCACTAGTCATGGTCGCAATCCATCATGCTTTCCCAATTCAACAAAATAATGCACATTAATTTACAAAAAGATAATTTTTTTAAATCAAGAAATCCCTCCCCCACACTTAAAATCTATATTGTCCTCAATGTAGAAAAACATAATGCACAAAAACACGAAAAAGGAAAGAAATTTTAACAAGAACACAACAGAAGTCATAATAAACACCAAAAATTAATGAAGGAGAGGAGAGAATAACAAACAAAAGATAAACAAAAAAAAGAAACTTCCCTGGACAAGCTATGGTGAAGGAGTTGAGTGTGGAGTGGTTGCCGTCCGTGTTGTGGGTGTGGAATGATTTGATTTTTCCTACAAATAAGAAATAAGCAGAGGAGAGAAATCAAATAATTAAAGGGAAAAAATAAACAAAAATTATTGAGTTGCCTCCCAATTAGAGCTTTTCTTTATTGTCTTTGGCTAAACACAACTTTTGTCCTTCAAATTGATTCATAAATTGGTTAAACGAAATGAATCCCCTCTACAAAAGATGCATCAATATTGTTAATGAAAGGTTTAAGTCTATAACCATTTACCTTAAATATTTTACTAATCTCTAAACTTTCAATCTTAATAACACCATAAGGAGAAATATTTCTGACAAGATATGATCCAATCCACTTAGGCCTCAACTTACCAGCTATGAGCTTCAATCGTGAATTATAGAGTAAGACTTTTTGGCCTACCAAAAATTGTTTTCGATGTAAGAATTTGTCATATAGGTATTTGGTCCTCTCTTTGTACATCCAAGCATTGTCACATGCTTCCAATCATATTTCTTCCAACTCTTGGAGTTGTAACTTTCGCTCCTCTCATGCTGCTTGAGCCTCAAAGTTTCATTGTTTAACTGCCTAAAAAGCACGATGTTCAATTTCAACAGGTAATGACACATCTTACCAAAAATCAATTGCTAAGGACACATTCCGAGGGATGTTTTATAAGCAGTCCAATAAGCCCACAATGCATTGTCTAAACACGAGCTCCAATCTTTGCGGTTGGGATTAACTATTTTCTCCAAGATACTCTTTATTTCTCGGTTGGAGACTTCAACTTGTCCATTTGTCTGTGGGTGATAAGTGGTTGCTACACGGTGATGGACTCCATACTTGTGCATTAAAGCTTCCACTGTGTGATTGCAAAAATGTGTACCTTGATCACTGATGATTGCTCTAGGTGCCCCAAATCTACTAAAAATGTGATATTTAAGAAATCCTACAATAACTTTAGAATCATTAGTGCACGTAACTTTGGCTTCTACCCACTTCGAGATATAATCAACAACAAGCAAAATATTTGAAAAACCAAAAGAGCTAGGAAAAGGCCCTATAAAATCCACGCCCCACACATCAAATACTTTACAAATTAAAATAGGAGTTTGAGGCATTTCATCCCTCACAGAAATATTTCCAACTCCTTGACATTTTTCACAACCTTTGGAAAACAAGTATGCATCCTTAAAGGGAATCTTCCGATAGAATCCACCATCTAGAATTTTCCTAACTGTTCTTTTTAGACCAAAATGTCCACCACATGCATACTCATGACAAAAAGTAAGAATGGAATGAATTTCATCATCAAGCACACACCTACGAATAATCTAATCTGAACCTATTTTCCACAAGTATGATTCATCCTATATATAATACTTATAGTCACTTTTGATCTTCTTTTCTGAAAATTATTCAAATAATGAGGAAGCACACCAGTGACTAGGAAATTCACTATATCAGCAAACCATGGTTCCTTACCTTGTTTACCTTGAACAAACCACAATTACTCATCTAGAAAGGACTCTGAAATTGGTAAGGTATCTTCTTCGTGCACTAATCTGCTCAGATGATTAGCCACAGAGTTGTCAACTCCCTTACGGTCTTGATTTGACAGTCAAATTCTTGTAATAAAAGGATCCATCGTATCAACTTAGGCTTTGGCTCTTTCTTTTGCATGAGATATTTGAGAGCTGCATGATTAGAATAGACAATAATTTTAAATCCTAATAAATAAGACCTAAATTTCTCAAAAGAAAATACAATAGCTAAAAGCTCCTTTTCGGTAGTGGTAAAGTTGCATTATGCGGGATTTAATGTTCTTGATGTGTAGTAGATAACATGGCTATTTCTCCTACTTTTTGCCCAAGTATAGTCCCTACAACATAGTGATTTGCATCACGCATGAGTTTAAATGGCAAATCCCAATTTGGAGGTTGTATGATTAGAGCAGATGTGAGCAATGCCTTCAATGTTTTAAAAGCACTTTGACAATCTTCACCAAATGCTAAAGTCACATCATTTTGCAACAATCTAAACAATGGTTAAGCAGTATTGGAAAAATCTTTTATGAATCTCCGGTAGAAACCTGCAAGACAAAGAAAACTACAAACCTCCTTAACATTAGTAGGATATGGTAAATTTGCAATTAATTCAACCTTGGCCTAATGTACCTCAATACCCCTTACTAAAGCTATATGATCCAACACTACTCCTTCTTTAACCATAAAATGACATTTTTCATAATTTAGAGCAAGGTTGGTGTCAATGCAACGTTGCAAAACCTATCAAGACAATGATTGAAAGAATCTCCATAAATAGTAAAGTCATCCATAAAAATTTCAGTACAACTTTTAATCAAGTCAGAGAAAAGACTCCTTATACACCTTTAAAAGTTCCAAGGGTATTGCATAATCCAAAAAGCATAAGTCAATATGCAAACGTACCAAATAGACAAGTAAATGTTGTTTTTTCTTGATCTTTTGGAGCTACAACACTTTGATAATAACCAGAATACCCATCCAAGAAACAGAAAAATAGTTTACCTACCAACTTTTCAAGCATTTGATCAATGAAAAGGAGTGGGAAATGGTTCTTTCTTGTGGCGGCATTTAACTTGCGAAAATTAATACACATCCTCCATCCAATTTGTAATCTCATAGATACAAATTCACTACTTTAATTTTTAACCAATGTAAAACCAGACGTTTTTGGAACCACATGCACTGGACTTACCCATTGATTATTAGAAATAAGGAAGATAATCCCTAAGTCTAATAGTTTCAGAATTTCCTTCATCACAACATCTTTCATTACTGAATTTAACTTACGCTGAGGGTCTCTCACAGGTTTGGAGTCAGGTTCAAGGAGGATGCGATGCATACATACTGAAGGTTGATCCCTTTTATGTTTGCCAAGGTCCAACCAATGGCTTGTTTATAGTCCTTTAACACTCATATCAAGTTATCCTCTTGCACTACGGTTAAATCATTGGAAAAGATGATTGGTAGGGTCTCAACTTCTCCCAAATACATATACTTGATATGTGTAGGTAATGGTTTCAACTCGAGCTTAGGAGACTGTTCAACAAAGGGGAGAATTCTTTCAGAAATAGTGGGTTTAAATATAACTATTCACTGATTTGTATTTTATCTCTGATATGGATGAAAGTTCCATAATGACATCTTTAAGCTCAATCTCACTTTCTAATTCGGCATCCCTATCTATCAGATTATTCCTTAAAATAACCTCTAACTTATCCTGCACCAAATCATTTTCAAAATGCTCACGCATAATAGTATCAATCATGCTAACATGAAAAACATAATTATGGTCATCTGGATGTTTCATGACATCTGGTATATTAAAAGTGACATCATTACCATCAAATTCAAAAGTTAAAATACCCAAATCAACATCAATCTTAGTTTTTGTTGTTTTCATGAATGACCTTCCTAGAAGAATAATAGAAGCATCAGGAGATACATCATTACCCATATCCACAATGTAGAAATCAGTAGGCAAAATAAGTTCATCCACTTTAACTAAAATATCTTCAATGATGTCTTCAGGATAAATAACAGATCTATCAGCTAATTGAACTACTACATTAGTTACTTTCATTAGTTCTAAATTCAACAAGCTATAAACTGACAATGACATGACATTAATTAAAGATATTAGATCAAGCATAGCTTTTTTGATTGTAGTTGTGCTAATAATACATGAAATGGAAAACATACCTAGATCTCCAAACTTTGGTGGAACTTTCCTTTGCATAATAGTTGACATGTTTTAACCAACTACAATTTTTCCCTCAGTCTCATGCTTTTTCTTTTTAAAACATATGTCCTTAAGAAATCTTGCATAACTTGGCATTTGATCAGTAAGATCTAGTAGAGGGATGTTGATTTCAACTTTGTGAAAGGTCTCCAAAATTCCCTTTTCCTTCTCTTCTTTCTTTGGTTTTGCCAACCTACTAGGAAAAGGTGGGGTAATCAAAATTTTAGGTTTAGTGTTAACCGATTCATTACTTACCTCCTTTGTTGGTTCATTTGAAGGGGTATTATTCTCTTCAGCTTGAGGCTCTTTAATTGCTTGTTCCTTAGGTATATGACATTACACCTCTTTTCCGCTTCGAAGTGTCATGGCACTAGTGTTTTCCCTTGGATTAATTTCTACCTGGGCAGGGAGCTTGCCCTTTCCAACTTCCATTTTACTCATGGCTATGGTTAATTGGGACACTTACTTTTCCAGATTTTGGATATTGGTCTATGTTTTCTGTTGAAAAGTTTGAGTGTTAGTATCCAGACTGTAGCATCCTAATCCCGCAAGACCCGAACCTAACATCGATGGGTGATATTCGAGTCCGTGCCCCGCAAGGATGGAGTACTAGAACACTCAATCAGTCAAATCTTATTACAAAGTTTTTTTAAAAACAATGCACACTTTTGCAGAAAATCAATAATCAATTCGGACCCGTTTCAATCATATCCATACAATCATTAGAATTACAATGCCATTTGGGCCCATTACTAAAACAGAAGACTTATAGTCATAATTCATTACACTTCAAAATCATTTACTAACATTTCCAATTTAGAATGTTGATTCCAAACATAATTATTTACATACTCATGGTATAACCATTACTGAAAACACAATCTGTTAAAAATGAACAAAATAAGAATGCAAACATGAAATGATCCCGACCTTTGTCCTTCATTTGAATGTTGTAGATATACTCCCGTTTGCCTAACGGGATATTCTTCTGATCCTGAAAAATATTTGCAAATTTTGGGTGAGTTTTACGAACTTAATGAATGACCATCATCGATGACTCACCTAATCACATAACACATAATCCACATTCACATCATTTCACTTTTTATATTCAATGCAATTTGATCATTCAAATTATGCATATGCAATGCATACGAGACTCACTTTTCATTTATTACTTTGTTATGACCGAGTGCCTAAACTGTCCCATATAGGACTCATTGATAACTATCTCATATAGGGCTCATTAATAACTGTCCAATATAGGGCTCATTAAGTATTGAGCCTGAGGCTCTGAATCACTTTGGAGCTCGAGGATCTTTTTCATATGTTAAGCTTTAAGCTCTGATCGGTGGCTACTCTGGTCACAACTGCCATTATATTTCATGCATTTATGAAATGGAATGCATCACTTACATTTACATATTTGCAGTCACTCACATTCACATATCATTGGACCATAGTCCGGCATTCAACATTAGAGTTAAGTATCACTTTTTCATTTGTATACATGATCACACTTTCCTTCGGAACTAAGTCTGGCATTTAACAACCAAGTCATGTATCACATATTTCATCCAATTCATATACAAGGAGCACTTCAATATTTCATTCATACATCACATTCATCGGACCTTCTGTCCAGAAACTAGCACAATCAATTCACATCTCATTCATAATCACTCAAGTCATAACATAAATGAAACAAACAATAAGGTAAGACCATCAAGGTCTACTCACAGCACGCTCCAGATTAGCATTAGCTTCAATGATTTGGAAATAATTTAAATACAGACATTTATACTGCACATCAATATGCCAAACACACGACGCACACACATTAATAATTGCACAATTATAAGTATGCATTTATGCAAAAGTGTATATACGAAATATGTATAATGCATATTCATAACAATCCCGAGTATCCTACCATCAAGGTTATCATAAACACAATCAAATATCGAAACTCACTTAACTAGCATTGTTCGTAGGGTTTATACCTTAACAACCCATTTTAATCCAATTTCATAACCTAAGGAGCCTTTTCAGATTTTTCTCTAAACTCTGACTTTTGAGTATACTATTCATGTTTAATCAGAGAGTGTAATTTATATAATTTGGTCATATAAGCAGAAAGTAGACGAAGTAAAAGGAGACAAAATAGAAACATACGAATATTCAAAACACAGACGATAGCTAAAGGCAGACGAAATATCAAAGGCAGATGAAGTGAAACATAGACAAAAGCAGAAGATAGACGATACACCAAAAGACAGACGAAGTGTCTAAAGACAGACGAAATCTCAAAGACAGACGAAGTGAAACATAGACGGAAGCAAAACATAGATGATAGGTGGTCAACACAGACGAAGGAAAGTCAACCACAGACGATAAGAAATACAGATGCTAGGTGGTCAACACAGACGATAGAATAGTCAACCACAGACGATAAAACACAGACGCTAAGTGGTCAACACAGAAGATAGAATAGTCAACCATAGACGATAAAACACAGATGTTAAGTCTTTATAGATGAAATGTCTATGCTCCTGGACATCTCTAAGTCTTCATCAGCTCTCATATAAACACCTAAGTAGTCATACATGTTTAGTGAAGAAACAGAGCATATCACCTTTCCATATCTAACTCTCTACATTAATCGTATACATCATTTTATTTCTATTTCAACTCTAAGAACCATTTCACAACACCTGATCACTAATAATCCATCAAAACCCAAATAACACCATATCCTCAAATTTTCATCCCTTTATCACAGTGTTCAAAAATATAATGATATGTAAATGACATGCTCATGCAGATGGCAGTAACTCATCAGATTTATTTCACTACTTTCTTGTTGAAGAACTCCAAGATCTTTAACTATCCCCAAAGCCTTAATTTCATACAAAATCACGTACTCCTCTATGAACACTAACCAACTTCTGGTTTTTCTTAAGGTAGAAGAAAAAAAAACACATTAATAGTAAAGGAAATGGTGAGGGATATGAAGAATTAGAGTTAACTCTCAGAAGGAGTTTGATGGAAAAACTCTGTGTATGGAAAGAAATTCGGAGAAGATGATAATAGGGAAAGAACTTAGGAAAAGTACCAATCTCCTTTTAACTCTTAGATTACTCAAAGTTACTTCTGACACATGATAAAAGCAACTTTACACTTGTCACTTTCCTAAGGTCTAAGTTCTTACTTAGTTTCTTTTGAACCAACTCCATCTAACTCTCATCTTTAAAATCCAACTATCTCTAAATCTTCATTTGATTTCTTCTCTTCTTTTTCCTATTTTCCATAATATTTTATATATTACAAAATAAATCCTAAGTTCACCAAAATTCATAAATATCACAATTCTACTAACCAATAATATTTTCAATGCAGAAACATTCAAAATTCTCAAAAATTCACAATTCAATCCAATTATACCCGGAATTATTCATGAATGCATGTACAACCATTTTGATGTGTGCAGAATCCTCTATTCACATATATATGCATCATAAAATACATGAGCATGAAATGTGTTTCCTAATTTCTCCGTAATCTCTCACGTTTACAATTTTAGCCTTAAGGTGGGTAACAGGATGTTACACAGACTTTTCACAATATCTTCCAAAGACATACCTAGCTTAGAATATGATGATGCTTAAGGTGGTGGAATTGGTGGTTTCATTTGAGGTGGATGTGACTGAAATCTTGGTGGCTTATTTCCATAAATGAAATTAGGATGATCTCGTTAGCCTAGATTGTAGTGATAAGGATCATATCTCCTTTTTGGTGGTCTTGGAAATCCTTCTACATCTTTTACTTGCTCATTGGGGTCTTCTTGAAAAGTTAGACATATGTTTGTCGTAAGACTCGTTATGGAGCAAATACAACATGTTTTGACCTATTGAATTTGTCCTACAGCCAATTTTTCCACCAAAGAAGTCAAAGCATCTAATCTTTGATCAGTGGAAGAAACATTAACCTCATTAACCTTTCGTAGGGCGATATCCTGTCGAGTCCTGAACTGTTTTACATTAACGGCTATACTAGAAATCAAACTTCTTGTTTCATCTATGGTTTTGTTCACTGATGCTCCTCTACTTCTGTAACATCCCGTTTTCAGAGAACGGGTCGGACCAGAGAAACGGGTCCAGGTGTGGTAAATTACCACACCTCATGC
>JANQBM010606195.1:0-16069 GCA_025594535.1 Erythroxylum domingense | reverse complement strand
AAACATAATATATATTGTGCTTTGCATATTGTGTAATATACTTTAAATATTATTTATATGCATAAATAATTTTTATTGCAAAATAAAGTATAGTTAAAATTTATAAAAGTGCTTTTTATTTTTATGTTACCAAACAGTCTACTGTATGAAGCTCTTTCAAAAAAGCTGTTTTTTTATTTGACAGTCAAACAGTCAACCGGCTTATTAGAAAAGCTCTTCTCAAAAAAGTTCTACTGACAAAAGCTCTACTAACAAAAGCTCTACTAATATAAGCTCATCTAAATAGGCAATTAGAATTGTTTAGCTCGTGAATCCAAAGATCCTTTGTGACAATTATACTTGTAGATTGTGATTTATTCTCAAAATTGACTAGTGTTAATTTGTTTTCAAGAATGCTACTTTCAAGATTGTAACCCATGAATACACATTTATATACAATCTAGTTCCTTTTTTTCCATTCCATCATGATCATTTACATTTTTACTTTTGTTAATATTTTCCCTCACAATGTCATCCCAAAAAAAAAATAGGAGTTCAATGTTCGTTTTTTTTTGTCCATACCATTATAAGAAGTTTCATGATAATCTCAAGAATTAAGCATTTCGCATTTTGCGCAAAAATATTTTATTACATACGGATTTGTCATTTATAGACAATACATAATCAACAAAACATATAAAAATTACATAATAATGAGAGTATAAGAAAGAAATTGCCAGTTCTCAGTAGGAAGCAAAATATGCACTTTGTCGATAAAGATGCACAAATTAACTAAAACCCACTACTTTTTTTTCACTTTGTATTTATAAAATATGCCTCCTGCACATAGAGCTAGACAATCACATGTTTCAACGAAGCTACCTATATCTGCACTATCGTAGTTAACATTATTATTTTATTGTGAGTTATTTATCATCACATCAATCACACCATGTTGTTGTGCCTATAAGAATCATAAAAAAATAGTATCATTGTGCATTGTGAATAAGTTACTAAAGATAATGTCATTAGAATAAGCAAAAGATAAATATCAATTAGGAGTAGGTCATGTCTATAGAAAATGGAACACCTTCAATAGAATTTGTTTGACTTGAATTGACAGAGACAACCTATCATCATCTGAAGCTAAACAAATTCTTTAAAAAAAGTTTGGTTTCTCTATTTGGCATTCCCGCGTGTTGGTAAAGTAGAAACAAAAAAGAAAGGAAAAAGAAAAAACATCAACCTCGCTGAAGCTAAAAGCGAGTTGATTGATACACAATAAAATTGAGTTTTATTAAAACGGCGTTGTATTGTAGCAAAACAAGGTTGGAAGAAATTTATTGAAACAAAAGATCCAAATTGTCACTCACGAGCACTGAAACGACATATTTCTTTTAAAGAACTAAAATAAAAGTTACTTCATTTTTTCATCACAATCAATTAAGTTTTATTGTATAAAAATCAAGTTTGAATTTGATATGGAAGAGACATCACTTAACACATATGAATTTACATGAAAATCTTAACCCATCTTATTAAAGTATTAGATTATACAACATAAGGTCTATTTGTTATAAAAATACACGTATTTTTCTTTGGCAATTGAACTAAAATTAGATTAAAATATATGGAATATAACTCCGTTCATGAGAGATGGACAATGGCAATAGTGTAGGCTTGGCTTCCAGCACCAAAGTCTCTGCTCATGAGACCACATCTTATTCCTACCAAGCTTCACAGAGTTGGAATAGACTAATTCATACAAAAGATCTAAACCCGTATCAAGAACCTCATGCCCATTCATAAAAGAGCACTTGTCCCACTCCCCCAAGAAAATCCATTATCTATATGCAAATCGTACCTTGAAGACAATCTAATACCACTTAATGTCAAAGGCTAGATTCCTTTTGACAACTAAAGCACGTCAAAAATCGAACGAATGAATGAAGAAATACCAACGCACACCACACTTATGAGTAATATTCACAGTTTTTTATCCTACACCATGGGGAATGAAAACTGAATTGGGTGCTCAAACCTCTAATCCATTAAAAAGCATAGCTAAATGAGTAAACATAATCAACACATCATATGTAGTAACTCATACAGAATAAGCAAAAGATAGACACAAGAGTCAAATGAGTCCCATTTTGAAGACCAATTATAAAAGAAAACAAATCAACAATGGACAAAAAAATTGGTCATATCCAAATTATGTCCATGAAAAAGGCTTCGATTAAACGATTGATTCACTCAAATTTGTGAGAGATCAAAAAGAATCTCTAATTCTCTCATAATCATCAAATTCACAAAGAGGTAGAGGCTTATCCAATAAAGTGATGATTTAAATCAATAGTTAGAAACAGATAAATCTTCAATTGCTCCTGCAACTTAAATTCTATATATACTTGCCAGACATAAACCTTTAAGCTATCATAATAAGATTGCAAAAACATTTCTTTGAATCACAACACAGAAAGATACGTCTACGAGAGAGATATGCGGAAATCCCATTTTCATGTTTCTTGTCAAGATACGTCTACATTTTCTTAGCAAGATATCATTAATGGAGTATCACTAATTGGAAATTTATTACCAAAAGATTGACGTTAACACCTTTATAAGCATGATTGGCAATAGTGGAAGTAAACACGACCTTATGAATTGATCTCAGTAATTTGTGAATGTAAAGACTTTTGAGTTGCTATAAGAACGTAAAAATCATCTGCAGTTTCTACTTTCTTATTTGTTAAACTTGTGTTGGGTTGTCAAACAACAGATGAAGTAGAACTAGCCTTCTCCCTTGCCCTTGCCCTATTTTTCATCTGAGACCTTAATTTCCTCTCATTAACACTGCAATTATTTTTTAAATCTCAAATACTCAACAAAGAATCAACTAATTTGATCTGAATTCCATGCATTACTACTTTAGGTTGTAGAAATATGTTTGTGACCTTTCAACAAAATGTATCCCCAACTGAACAACTCCAAAACCATATACATGTTGAAGTTTCACATTCAAAGTTTCAGTCCACTTCACTATTTGGCCAACTCCAGAAGTGATGTATTTATCATTGCAAACTCTATTTCTTTGAAGCAGTGATTTAATTTCAGAAGCACAACAAAAAATTTCTTTCTTATCCTTAATAACACCTTGAGCACACAAATAGATTGCAGCAAGCTTTCTGTTAACTCCATAGCTACATTCTCCTACTTTTTTTTTCTTGTAACTCCCACTGTGTCAATGAGACATTCATCATAGAACTTCAGCTCCTCGCAGTTATTTGTCTACTATGGGATAGTACAGAAAAAAAGGATGCGTATACCATAAAACCATAAAACTATATACAAAACGACAACCAAAACTGTAAGCCACCAGAAAGGCATTTGTTAGAGGAGAATATTGTAACTCCAAACATCAGGCTTAACAAGACCAAGCAATACTCATCTACAATTAATAAGAATAGCAAATTGCAGAAAACAAGCCTCAACCCAAGCATATTTGGCCCAAATTCAACATATATTCGTGGAAGGTGTGGGTTATAATTGACATCTAAGTGAATTCTCAAAAAGCTGACTCTTAGAGCTAAGAAAGACACAATAAGCAAGACATAAGCAACAAAAAATATTGCACTTGAGAAGCAGGGGAAGTGGTAAAAGATTTTTCTTCTTCTTGCTCAAAATATCTGTCCAAAAGATAATAATCACGTAAATTAAATAAATACCACACTTGTCTACACAATGATAGTTGAGAAACAAAACCGATCACAAAACACCTATACATTAGACAATTTGAATAAGTTTGCCAAATTAGCTCAAGGAAAGGAATTCTACAGGTGAACCCAAAAAGCACAACAAATTAAAGACATTTGGGAAAAGAATTCCTGTACCATAACAAACATTTCATTTAAATATTTTAACTGCTAAACTTATTAAGAATCAGCAACTATAAATACCCACGAACTAATAATAAATGTTGCAAGTAATCAAGACCTATTGTCAGCTTGTTTTGCAGGAAAGAAATGCTAAAGTAGTTAGTAGACAAAAGTTTATGATCAGGGCAACAAGAATTAGCCAATTTGTTGATATAGTATATTCACAGTATTATGACTAGTTATGACAGAAGTAATTAGTTCCAGTTTCGAATGAAGTTATACCTAACTGCTTAAGTTAGCTAAAACGTGAATTTTGCAAGTCATATGCCAGCTTTTGAAAATTATGCATCTTTGCCATCATAAAAAACATTTTAACCAAATATTAAGTTGAAGATGACTAAAGATATAGAAGGATTTAAAGACTCTCCTATGTAATTCATCAATTACAAGGCCAACGAAAAACCAGACAGCCACATCCCCGGAGCGTACAGCTTCATATTGCATCCAAGACTTTCTCAGTGCCATTCGACGCTGAAAGTTATTCTCGGTAGAGAAAACCCCAACCAACATAGTTATCCTTCTCCCCTTTACTGGTGGAGCTTTGAGGTGATCAGCGTCAACAATTAAATCATGATCTTCAGAAACTGGCAACCCTTTCACCAAAGCAGACAACACCTCCAAACCCAGCGACAGCTAAGGAACAACTATGCATGCTCTTGAGCTCTAACCCAACGAGAAGAACTACAAGAACTTAAGCAAAAGAGAGAAGAATTAGGTCCAATCAAGCATCATCGGTAAAGGCGGGAAGCAAAATCCAAAGAAAGAGGGTGGGTTCACAACCACTGTATCAGTTAATTGTTGGAGAACAAAGTAATGAACCTTTGTCCAAAAACAGCATACCTCAACTTGAGCAAAAACACAAATTTGATGGAGACGTTCCATGAATCAACCGAAAAGAGGAAGGAAAGAGTTGAGGTGGGAAGGAAAATCAAAAGGCAAACGCAATTTTGTGTACATGCAATCAGGAATAACCAGAAGGTAGCCAATAGCAGAATCCAAGATTGGAAATGAAGAAGAACAAGTGAAAGGTTACACAGAGAGAATGCAGTGAAAGATAATACCTGGAAAAAAATCAATGAAGGCAAGAGTAGTTGAGGCGGGAAGGAAAATCAAAAGCAAGACCGGTATCGGCTTGGCTTAGATCAGCTTAAAATGGAGGGGTTTGGTTTAATTAAAACGTCGACCTTTTACGAAATGTTTGGAAACTTTGGAATTGAATTCATGAACGAATTTGATTCAATTACATTAATGAGATTGAATTTAATTTAATTTACACTATTTGGAACAAATTTAGTAATATTAGAATTGAATTCAATTATATTGTTTAGAACACAATCAAAATAAATTCAATTATTTCATATAACACATTTACCCCTGACACATTTACATTGTTTGGAATACTCTGAACTTTGTCTTAACCCTTTACGCATGAACACATAAAAACAAGAAACAAAACCATTTCGCCTTTTTTGGTTTTCATCTCCACAACCCCCACCTGTCCAGTATACCCAAAAATGAAACAAAAATTTCAACAAATTAGAATAAATGATTTCAAAGAAAGAAAATGTCAGAATCATGTTTAATATCACACACACAAACACAAGCCAACTAAGTTGACGCCAAGGAAGACAAAAGCTGACACATAACAACAAAAAACATGAAATTTACACCTTGAGCTAAGCCAAGACCTTGGTGACACTCTTACCCGTCAATCTCCTTTTAGGATCATCACAATACATCAAAATCAGAGTCTCGAAATACACATCCACATCATCACACTCGCTGATCTCCACAGTATGCATAACCCCTTTTTCTCTTCCTCTCAACTTCTCCCTGAAAAATCCACTCTTCTCTAACAAAACCCTTTTATGAACATCCACCGAAACCATAAACCCATATTTTCCAATCACTGTAAGCCTCACATCACTCGACCCCATACCGCAGTCATTCAAGTTCTCAAATTCCTCAACTATTTTGCTCACTTTTGATTGAGACTTGATGTGATTCTGTTCGTGGGTTTGTTACTCAGACATCATTTGGAAGAGGGTAGGATGGTGAGTGGACTCAGTTGAAGCGTTTAAGTGAGGCGGGGAGAGAAGGGTTTTAGAGTTGAAGTTGTGGGTATTGTTGGGTTTTAGCATTAAAGAAGAACACTTGCAGTCTTTGGAATTCAATTCATGTGAATTGTAGCGTGAATTGAATTTACAAAGGCAGTGGATTTTAAACCCACATATGAATTCAATGCATAGCTTCTTTTTGGTTCCAAACAAGTGAATTGAATTCAATCTTGTAATTGAATTCAATTCACCATGTTCCAAACAGGTTGTTAATGTGAGAACAGCACAGGTACAGCGTTTGCGGAATAGTTGATCTGATGCCAGGTTATTCCCATCGAACGACTCCAATTTATTATGTGGAACCATGAAACTCTCCCTATATTGAAACTCTCGAAGGTTCGACTTTAAACGCATTCACAACGCCTTTTCTTTCTCTCTCTAGCGAGAGTTTTTGCTTTCTTCTTCTGAAGTTTTGAGCAATGTTGTTGGATATCACAAAACAAACTTTACTTCTAGGTTTGGCTTTGTTTTTCTTTGTAATATCCTAATATTCTTATTTTTCTTTTTCTTATTATGATACAAGTGTCTACGATCTACTAGATGACAAGCTTTTCACTAAAAGAGATCACTCTCAACTCTGGCGAGAAAGAAGAAATGCTCGATCTGTGAATAATGTTCATTGTTATTTCCCAATACTCTGCTTCCTTTGTGAGTAAGGTTTTTCATTCGTTTTTCACCTACTTTTCTATCTCATTTAAGTATATATATATTAAGGACGAATGTGATGGACGACCACAAAAATCCATCCCACCGTCAATTTCATCAATGGCTTGTATTCTTTCTTATATCACGTCTGTGACTTAAATAGTCACAATCGTGACTCATGCCATTTCTTTTTTTTTCTTATGTTCTCTACATGTATGACCACATTTTAGGATACATCTTATTAAGTGTCTGTTTGGATGAACTTATATCAGCAGAGCTTTTGCTAGTAAAGCTTTTGTCAGTAGAGCTTTTATGAAAAGAACTTTTCTAAAAAGTTAGTTAACTGTTTGGTTGTCATTTAAAAAAGAGTTTTTTTGAAAGAGTTTCATACAATAGATTGTTTGGCAACATAAAAATAAAAAACACTTTTAATTTTAATTATATTTTATTTTGTAATAAAAAATATTTATGCATATAAATATTATTTAAAATATATTAAACAATATGCAAAACACAATATATTAATTGTTATATAATTTTAAACTATATGAAACATAAATGAAAATATATCTAACCAAATCTTTTATATGGTTAATAACATAAGTAAAACTAATATCAAAAATAAATATTAAAATATATTTAAAAAAGTCAAATAATATTATATAAATCTCAAAATAAACGTGAAGATGTGTTTGTGGGTATTGTGAGAATTATATGTAAAACATAAAGATAAAAGGAACTAAAAATAGGCTCATTAATTGATCTGAAAAATCTACCTGAAAAAGTACTTTTTTTAGAAACTCCAAATTTGAACTTCTTAAAAAGTTGTATTTTAGCTACCAAAAAAGTTATATCTACTAAAAAAGTGCTTTTTTATTTTACAGCCAAACACTCATTTTCTTAAAAATAAACCTTTTGCGGTGAAAAAAGTACTTATTTACCCTTCAAAAGCTCAACTAAACAGGCACTAAGTATATATATACTAAAGACGAATGAGATGGATGACCACAAAATTTCATCCCACCGTCTATTTCATCAACGATCTATATTCTTCCTTATATCATACTTGTCATGCCTGTGACTTAAATAGTCACAACCATGACTTATGTCATTTCTTTTTTTTTCCTTATGTTCTCTACATGTACGACCACGTTTTAGGATACATCTTACCATCTACTAGAGATGAATATATGACCACATTTTAGGATGGTTGAATTAAGTATATTAAGTATATATATATTAAGGACGAATTCACAACCATATCGTGACTCATGCCACATTATTAAGTATATACGACCACGTTTTTTTACAATCTCACGGGACTGACTTAACATGTCATACTCATGACATACAACTATTTTACTCGTATAATCATAACAATGGGTACCTCCAAAAGCGACACAAATAGGTCATGGTATCCTCATCCAAATATTTCAAGCGCAGAGGCAAAAGCTATATCTCCATTTTACCTCTCTTCAAGTCCTTATCTGAAACAGAGAACAACAATATGTCCTTTAGACTGTGAAATCAAATCTTATAAAGCTTAACTCACTTTTACAGACTCACGTATACTTGCGGCATCCTTTGTAGAACTTGAGGCATCTCCCCCTCAATATCTTAGCATTTTCGTCCATGCACTGTATCGGCTTCACCACCACCAACCCATCAAAGCAAGAACTAAACTTTCTCACGAGTGTGAGATATTAAGTGAGACATATTTTAAAATTCATTGATCATCTCCTAATGCTTTAGGTTGCTGTTTTGTTGAAGTAAGACATTAAGTGCCTAATATGGTATTGAATATGAAATACTCAACTAAAAAGTTCCTTTGAATGACATTGAGGATACTCTTGAACAGGTAGAAAATGGCTTCAAAAGTACCAGTTTTCAGTAGAAAAGACTCTAAGTTTATTATGATTTTTTTAATGTCCTTTAAATATACTTCTTTATATTTTAAATATTATTTTTAACTCATTCTTAATTATTTTAAACAAAATATATACTAACTAATAATTTAATTTATTAAACAAATTTATGATAAAAATAATAATTAGATTCTAACAATAATAATTAAAAAATTTCAATTAAAATATAAGGAGATAAATACAAAATTAAAATTTCACAAATATAATTTATTAGTGAGATTAAATAAATTCAGTATGTTTTAAGAATAAAATAATAATTTATTTTTTAAAAATAATAATTTAAAATCAAAATTTTAATTAAAATATTAAGAAATAAATAAAGAATATAAATTTTGAAAAATATAATTTTTATTTAGATTGTATGAAAGAGTTGAAAAAAAATTCATTGAAAATTTAAAAGATTATAAGTTTACCTTTACAATTTTAACTTTCATTATAATGCATTATTAACTACTATATACTAAGCACGAATAGATAGTCTCTGTCGTTGTTAACGTGGCCTAGATCTATCAGTCACAAATTTATCTGACTGCCCAATTTATTCCATTAAACTCTTCCTATAAATAGTAGACACAAGTTTTTTTTTGGAACGGAGGAATCTGTAACCGCTATCCTTTAGATGCACATTAGATAAACCTTCGGATTGATGCAATAGCCTACAAATTAGGTCAATCGGGTACTCTGCATTAGGCAAGCCCTGTACAACAGACTCGATCGAGAGAGTGTAAGTAGGGAGATTTGAACACAGCACCTTTTAGCCCCATACCCCCCTCCACCAACTTGGAAGTAGATATTACCTATTTAATTCATTATATTATCTGAAACGTAATAAATTTTTGTAGTTTCTTGACTAAGAAACCTATCCACTCAATTAATAACTCTCCTAACCTCTGCTTCTCTCTCCAATCTCTCTGGCAATATTTCACACATAAAAATTGAAGAATATTGCGAAAAGATACTTAAAGATCACGTACTAAAGGAAAAGTAAATCATCCTCTCCCTGCTTCTCTCTCCAGTCTCTCTTACTGTCACCAATTAATAACGCTTCCCAGTCTCAATCACGTCACTTTGAACTTCATTTAATTAGGATACATGTCAAAAATAAAATATTGAAACTCTCAAATGTTCTTCCTTTAATGCACTCAAAAAGTCCTCTCTCTCTCTCCCTCTCTCAAAGTTCCAAATTTTTTCTCTCTCATTCTTCATAAACAACCCAGAAAGTTATAGATGAAGTGGAAGGAGGATCCAACGTTGCATCTTCCTATTACTATATCCTCGACATTTGCAAGGACTCTTCCTTCTCAGATATCTGCACTGCCTATCATAAACTCGCCATCGTAATTCTTTTATTTTAACTTCTCAATCAATTCTTTATCTTTTTGGATCAAAATTGATTTTTTGTTTGTGTTTTTGTGTTAATGGATCCTTCCTTTCGAGTAAAATAACAGATATCTTGAAGAGAAAGAGTTAAAGACGAATAGAAGCGACCTGGACTTAAAGAACACAAACACAAATCACGGGACAAACATCGAATATGATGTTTCTTGCAGTAATTGTAGCAGTTGTTTTGTTCTAGTGCTTAATTTCTCAGATAAACCATGTAGTTGGAGGCAACTAAGCCTAGACCATACCTAGTACTGGTTCTTACTCTTCTTGGATTGTAAGCCAGAGATTCGTTGTTGGTGACATACTTGGTATGCTTTTTTTGATTGTATAAACTAGCAATCTAATCATCCTGACATATCTTTTGCTTCGTGTTTCAGGGATTAATGACAAATATAGCAACCATGGAGTAACACGCTTCACCAAGCTTTTAGACAAGTGGTCTAGCTCCGACGGATATTGCTTGTAAGTTATTCTACCGTATTTCGATTGTTGTGGCTACAACATAACTTAGTTTATTTGGTAATTTGCTCTGCTTAGGTTGTATCTTTGCTCAGTGCAAACTTCTGGGCCACTGAGTTTAATTCTTTATCTTGAGCATGTGAAAGATGTTTGGAAGTTAGTTAACAACCTTTGTTCTTAAGTAGTCCTTTATGTCTTAGAGAGTAGTATTTTAATAATGTCTGCAAAATTTCTTCCTACTTATGGTTATATCCATAGCAATATGAATAATACATGTTTTTATTTCCATCTTGAGAGAATCACGTAATTTCTTTTCCTTCATTCAGGGAAATCGAAGATGGATTTTGGGATTCTTGGACGATGCCCCTTTTCGAGTAGGTGATCCCCGAACTGATAGTTCAAGAAGTACTTAGTAATTACTTTGTGATATCACGTAATTAATAGTTTATGTTGTGCTTTTGTTTGAAAACAGCAATTGCTTGCGAGAAGGTGGTAAAGTTAATGGGAAAAATATGTTCCTCACTTCCTATTTCTGCAAATAGAATTTAATTTACATCCAAACAATATTTTACGGCTCTACAGGTGAAGAATACGAGTGAATTGAGCAATGGTTATAATATAGTGGGACTATCTCATGTACTTCTAAAGTTGGAAGTTCATTTTGTACTGTGTTTAACATTATCTGATTGTTAAGATCTCACTTAGATGTTCCATCTCATATATTCAATAATGCCATGATGATCATCTAAACTTTTGTATTTTTGTCTATGTTTATGTGTTCATTTTGTATTCGTTAACTGTGAGCTGAATGCGTGGTCATAGATTTGTGACTGCCTTAACCACATGAAGTTAGATATTGCTCTAAACTTAAATGTTCTTGATCTATTATAATCTTCTTTTCAAATTGTTCACTTTTCAGAGGTTTTTCATGTTATTTAATACTATCAACAATCTTTCTACTTTGTAGGGAAACATGGTCGCTCGAGGACTTATTGAATTTTGTGATGGAGGTCCTCCTATAAGGATATTGTATAGGAGCACTAACATTGTACACTCTGCATCTCATGGATTAGATTTGTGATGTTTTTGAGATACTTCTTTTGAGATTATCCGGGTTTTATTTAGGTTGCATATAGAAGCTCCTTAGGAAAGTACTGAACTTCATTTTAATAAGAATAATAAAAGCAGTTTGAAGACAACCTCCTAAAGCCAAACCTCAGAAACTATGATCAATGCTGAGGTAGTTTCCATATGCTTTATTTTAGTTTAATATCTAAAAGTTAATGCTTTGTTGCTTTATGTCAATTACTGAAGAATAAGTGTCTCTAAGGTTATTATTGAAATGCTAAAATTAGTACATCATCTACTCTCTTCTTGCACTTCCTCTCCCCTAGATTATGAATCCTGTAATCCATCAGATGGTGGTGGGTGGTACATAAAGACCTATCTCTCCCTGCTAATTTTCGAATGCCCTATTTCAGTTGCAATGTCTTATATACATAGCTATGTTTCCTTTGTAGATAAGATATGCTACTTGTCTTTGTATGAAACAGGTTAAGAACTACATATCATTGGTTGGTCCCCATGCTGGTATTACTTTAGTACCACTCTGTAGGGTAAGTACTTTTTGTCGCCTATTATATATGATTCCCTTCAATACTATCTTGATGTTATTTACTGAGTAATCTGGATCACTATGCGGTAATTTTTGTAGGACGGCCTGATTTGCATTCTCATTGATGCTTTGATGAAACTATAGATCTACAGTAGTTATGTCCAGGTATGTAGATAGGTGAAATGAAATGTTCTATTCATTTGGTTTATTTCTGGCATTTTCGGTTTCACTTACCTTAGGACATATGACTTCATTGATCTGCACCATTTTAGTCTCTTTTCCAGGAAAAACACAAATTCAATTACTTGTAATCTATGATAAAATTACAGGAACACTTGGCTCCAAGTGGTTACATCAAAATCCCAACTGTGAGTTTATATTTTTGCCGTGCTTGTACTCCTTTAGGTTCTCATTTTGAAATTTTTACCTGATGCCTTGATGATCACTTGATTAGATTTCGAGTTGGATTATAGTTAACATGACTTTTTTATGCCATTCAGAATTTTTTTCACATCAATGCATTTTTTTTAAAAAGGTAATGCGAATTTTATTAAACTAAATCAGACACCATTACATCATAAATAAAATTAGGGACCTTAATATCCCATATCAACAAGTCAGAAACAGAAGTAGAAACTTTAACCAACTCATGAGCTACCTGATTTGCTGACCTCTTAACAAAAACTATAGTTATTGATCTAAATTGATTCCATAAGTATTTAATATCGGAAGTAATACCTCCAAGATACGAACCACCTTGCTTTCCTTTAACTGCACTTACTAGTTCCAAACAGTCTGACTCCACTATAATATGTCGATCTTCCATCGTACCCTTCAACCAGCTAAAAGCCTCCCTCATGCCTATCGCTTCGACCATTAGTGGTGAGCTTGTCACTCTAAAACTACCATACCCACACCTAAAGCAACTTCGATCGTGATCTCGCAACACCCAACCAGCTCCTATTCTGCCATTACCATGCTGGAAGCTTGCATCCGCATTTAATTTAACTTGATTTGCAGCTGGTCTTACCCATTTAGAACTGATCGAACTAGAAGAGACAACCATACCATTTTGTTTTGCTACCCCTGTAACTTTCCAATCTTCCAAGAGTCTTCGTGCCACCATTTGAACAACATCAGGTAGTCCCCTCTTCTCATTCCACACCAAATTGTTCCTGAAATTCTAGATTTCCCACATCATTACCATACCCAATTCCTGCTGCTCCTTACTCCAATTTGCAATAATAAAAGTAAGCTACCCATGCACTAAGGTCATATTAACATGAACAGGTAGCCTACTCCACTTCCAAGCCTCACGAGCAAAAGGACATTCAAATAGAATGTGAAATATGGTTTCAACATCCTGACTACAAACCAGACACATTACCTCTACCTCTACCAGTCTGTATCTTAATCTCTCCCTTACCGGCAAAAAACCCCGACAACATCTCCAAACAAAGTTTAACACCTTTTTTGGAACATTAACCTTCCAAATCCCCTTCCACTGCAATGCGATCATGTCTTCATTAGTAGGGAAATTATCTGCAATCATCCTATAGCCACTTTTAACTGTGTACTCACCCCATTTATCATTCACCCAAACCCAAGAATAATTCAATACACTCCTCAAACATGGTATTTTCATAATTGCCTCCACCTCTTCCTCTGAAAATAACAGATTCAATTTTTCAACATCCTACTGCATCCTACCTTCATCTCTTAATTTAGCCACTAAGATTGAATCTCTTCCTGTATTATTTTTTGAAATTACTCGAAAAGTTGGTAACATTGGGACCCAGGGGTCTTGAAAGACTGAAATTGACTCTCCATTACCAACTCGAATCAAGCTTCCTTCCCTAATAACATCTTGCGATTTGATAATACTTTGCCACATGAAGCTCGGATTCGTACCTGACGTTGCTTCTAAAAAACTGTTGCTCAGAAAATATCTTGCTTTTAGTGTTCTTGTGACTAAAGCATCCTGTTTATTGAGCAACCTCCACCCCTGCTTGGCCACCAGATCTAGGTTAAATTCTCGTAATCGACGAAAACCAAGTCCTCCGGCTACTTTTGTGATAGACATATGCTTCCAAGCCATCCAATGAATAGTTGAATTATTAGAACTCCGCCACCAATACATGTTAATGGCTTTTTCAATCTGATCCACCATCCTAATTGGAAGAATAAACAGCTGCATTAAGTAGTTTGGTATAGCCTGAATTATTGTCTTTAAAAGTATCTCCTTTCCAGCCCGACTCAAGCTCTTCCTCTTCCACCCTTGAATCCTTCGCAATACTTTATCCACAACAAATTGAAAGACCTGCTTCTTTGACCGGCCAATGACAGTAGGAAGTCCAATATATTTTGAGAAACTCTGCACCTTATCGATCTGAAGTACCATTTTCACCTCTTCTCTGACTTCCGAAGGCGTGTTTCGAGTGAATAGCTTTTCTGACTTAGCTAAGTTGACTACCTGGCCAGATGTAGCCTGGTACATGTCCAGACATGCCTTGATGACTTCAGATTCTCTCATTGCTGCCTTAAAGAAATAAAGTGCATCATCTGCAAAAAATAAATGACTAATTGCAGGAGCAACACGGGCAATTTTGCAGCCATGTAATTGAATTGAATCCTGAAAATAATTGAGCAGAGCTATTAAAGCCTCAGAGCACAGTATAAATAAATACAGTGACAAAGGGTCACCTTGTCTTAAACCTTTACCAAGAACCACGGGACCAAAAGAATGCCCGACGACACAGTTGATACTGTCTTCATAATTTTTCGAAACCATTCTTCACAATACCCAAGCTTCCTCATCATTGCTTCCAAGAACCTCCATTCCACTCGATCGTAAGCTTTGCTCATGTCCGTTTTCAAAGCCACAAAAGCCTCCTTACCCCTATTCCTCCCCTTTATCCAATGCATCGTCACAAACCCCAAAATAACATTGTCGGTTATCATCCTTCTAGGTACAAAAGCACTCTGATTTTCGGATACTGCAACCTTTAACGAATCTTTCATTCTATTGGCCAACGTTTTGCAAACTACTTTGTCAATCTCGTTACATAACGAGATTGGTCTGAGATCTACAACCTTCTCTAGCTCAGCTTTCTTCAGGATAAGAACAATATCTGTGAGATTTTTCCCTGGTAGAGGCTTATCACCATTTAATACTTCTAAACAAACTGTCGATACATCACTGCCCACAACCGACCAAAAATGTTGATAGAAAGCCGGATTGAATCTATCGAGCCCGGACGCCTTATCAGGGTGCATGCTGAATATTGCCTCCTTCACTTCTCCCTCTGTAAACAGTGTTTGAAGTTTCTCATTCTGCTCATTATCTACTTTCGGCGTCACACAGTCCAGAACAAAGTCCATATCTCCTTGTTTCGCAGTAAACAAATCTGTTATTCCCTTGAAACTTGGAATTTTTTGAATTTCTAGGGCATTACTGGTTACTTGGAAGGATGTAGGTTTCTCCCTAAGCTGAACAGTGAGAAAAAAGGTGAAAGAAATTCTCCTTACAAGGAACGATTCAGTAGCTTAGACAACTTGGTGCTTATCATGGCCTATTGATTCATGATTTGTTCGCAATATTACTTTATTTACTCCAGGTTATCTAGTTGACTAATTCACATGTTGGTTGGTGATTCTTGTCAATTTGAGCAGGATATTGTGTTAATACCAAAGGAAAATTCCTAGTTTGAGTATTATACAGACGGGGCCCTTGATCCAATTTTATCGCCAAATCAAGTATTTTTCCATCTCCAATACCTAAGTCTTACCCTAGAGCTTATATAGCTGGCAACCAAATTTAACATTTCTGGCTAACCTTATATTTTTACAGACCATGCTCTACATCGAAGACTGGATTGGTTTGTAGACCTTGAATGAAATTGGAAAAGTTCGATACATTAACCTAATACATGTATATACAGATGTTTTGGAGTAATGAAAAGTGGATTTTGGTTTTTAAAATTTTGTGAATTTCAATTACTGGTT
>JANQBM010605664.1:0-16071 GCA_025594535.1 Erythroxylum domingense | reverse complement strand
GTAGAGAAACTAGGTTTTTATGAGCTGAAATAAAGATGAAGAAAGAAGAGGAACAAGAGATTGATGTTTTTAGATTTCTATGAACCCTTAACTAGATTTTAGTTCTTCTAGTTAGATAAACCAAGAATAGATTAAGTTTAAGCACATTTCTGGATATTTAAACTTATAAAAGCTTTATTCATGTATGTTGATTGAATGAAAAATATGGTTGCTTGAAGGGAACAAGAAATTCGAAGGCAAGAACAAAAGGAAAGACAAGTTTTGAGCTTGGATTTATAAGTAAAGAGGTGGGTAATATGTTTATAGTTTTTGTGATGATGAGCTGAAATTATTTGTTAGTATGTGTACTTAAATGATTGCTTTTACTCATTGTAAATGTAGGAAAAATATTATGTGAATGTACTATCATGATTGTTATGTAAGACTTCTACTCTTTTATATTGTTGAAAAATAGAAAATTTAAGAAGCATGAAAATATGAATATGTTATGAAATAAGTATGCATCAGAAAATTTGCTTATGTGAGAAAGAGAGATACCATTTCATTCATCACATGTATGTTAACTAAAAGCCTTCTCTCAGCTGCCCGCTTGTGGCATATGAGCTCCGAAAATGGACTCATTTCGTTCATGATGTAAACTTCAGTTTCGCCATTCTGTTTCATGGGATTCTCTCGAGCCATATTGTCTGTGCATTCTTTGAAATTTACTGAGCATGATATATGATTAAATGTTTCATGATAATGATTGAAAACAAATATATTTGATATAATTTATGTGACTGAAATTTTAAGTAAGTGTTCTATGAACTGAATTCATATATATATATATAATTGTTTGATTGTTGTGTGTGTAGCTATAAGCATATTAGCCACTGAACTTCCCAGCTCACCCCACAATTTTTTCATTCCTCAGGTGAGGAAATAACATATCAGTGAACCTTGCAAAAACTTCAGCAAATCTCCAAGAAATATTTCATTTGTAACTAAGTTAGTTTGGATCATTTTTGATAGCTTTATAAGCATGTTAGGCATAAGCATCAATGTTGTATTTTTGTATTATGCTACTGATGTGGCTTTTGTTTGTAATTGGAGTAATGTATCTACTTTGTTTTATTCTAAGAAATGAATGACAGTAAGAATTGAATAATTTCTTCTGTTCATGTTCAAATTGTTTTTCTATTAAATTGTTATATATTTTACTGGGAATGGAATTGTTAGTTGTTTAATGGCCTTTGGATAAATATTTTGAAGCAATTGTTTTAATGGGAGTTTTGTATGTATGGTTTATGATTGCAAGAGTTAGGTCTTGTGATATTGTGTAAGAATATGTATATTGACAGATGATAGAAAGAAAAGGGAGAAAAAGGGATAAAATATGATCTGAAACTTTAAGGAATAAACTGGATTGATCTAAGAAGAATTTGACAAAGATGTCTTATAAAAGTTGTAGATCTTTTTCTTAGCTTTCTAACGACATAAAGTTTGTAATTTTTGGACTTTGGGATTGAAAGATATGATATTTTGAATTTGGTGGCGCGACCGAAAAGTCCCGATCGTGCTTAAGCACAATCACGACGAACTTCATATTTTGCTACTTTTCATTAAAAGTCGCGATTGTGTTTAAACACGATCTCGATGGACCACAAATTTTCACCCCTGTTCATCAAAAGTCGCGATCATGCATAAGCATGATCATGACATCCTTGTCTCACAGGGGTGGGAAATAAAAACTTACGCCCGCGACAATTACCTCTTCCTAATTTTTCTTTTTATTTATTAATTCATAAGTTGATTTAATTTTTTTACTCCCCACTTTAGACTTCCTTTCATGACTTCTTTTAATTTATTTTCATGTTAAATTTATTCTAGGCTATTTATTTTAACTGTTTATGTATTTGTTTTTGCTCCCACCAAGGAATTAATTTTTTTTATTTTGATATTAATTTTATATATAATTATTTTTTATGTTAAAAATACCCTAATTTTGGTGCTTTGACGCCACGAAATAGGATTCGAGACTTAGGGCTAACATCTTTGGTATCAGAGCCCACGATTTCTAAGGATTCCTAGGCTTAGAATATGTTATGCTATGAAATATATGGTGTGTGCTAAAGTGTTGTATTGCTAAATTATTTGTTTGCATTATTGAGTTTATTGATTGCATTAAGTGACATGCATATCATGCATACATATAGGAAATAATATTAAAATGAAAAGTAAAATTAAGGATAATGTTTAGATTAAAGGAGTAAAATGCCATCTTGTGAAAGAACACGAGGAGTTTTTGCAAGGATCTGCTGCACCTGATTCCCTACCATTAGAGGAGGACACTGATGAGTATATAATCCCAGTAATTGCAACCACATGAGTCACACATATGGACTTTCGTTAAGAGTTTGGGCTATTAGGAGTAATGAGAAAAATGGTGATTTGTTAGAGTGTGAGATAATGAAAGTTTGTGGATATCTAGAAATAAGAAATACTACGTAATCCGATATGTTAGACATAGATTCAATATTTGTGGTTATGTCAGCGAATATGGTAACGAAATTTTATTATGGATATGTACTTGAATTGGTATAGAAGTGAATATATTTTTGTGAATTGGCTGAGAAAGAAACAGGGGCATAGGTAGAAATGACAATATTTAAAGTGTATAAGCAAAGTGGAATTGAAGGGTTAAACTTAGAATTTAAAATGATTGTTAATTAATGTGATAAAGGTTATGATCTGGTATAAGATTGTGTTAGTGGATTTGAGATCATAATTTCAAGATGGTTAAGTGTTTATAATTCTTAATTTATTAAGAACGTATGTATGGAAGATGAAATAAATGATAATGATATATGTAGAAGTTCTCAAGGTTATATTGATCAGTTATTATGAGTACATATTCGATAATGTGGTTACATTGGCATATAATGTGATTGAGCACATATGAAATTTATATTTGGGTATGATATAGGAAGTAATTTATGATCCCCATAGTTAAAATTATGAGATGAATTAGAGTAACACAATGGAAGTATAGGATTAGGTGGTTATGTTGAAAAGGTAATTACTATAGAGAAGTAACTTTGAATAGTCGTAGAATATTTAGAGGGTGTTCAAAATCAATTGCGATGGAAGTATCATTAGCATGAGATATTAATTGATGATCTGTTGAAAATATCTTTCTATTATGCTGATCATATAAAGTGGGATAGTAATTGAATTTATTGAAATATCATGAACAATTGAAATTGATCTGATTAAGGTATTAAGAATGGCTGAAATAGTAATGATGAATATAGTTGATTGATAAAGATTATGGAAACAGTGTAGATGACTGAGGTGAAAAAAGTGTAGATGACTGAGGTGAAAAAGAAACCTTCTTGTGATGTAGATGTTTTATCGAATCATATCGCATGAATTAAATGTTCCATTTTTGGGAATGAATGACTATTAAACAAATCAGAAGTAACAATTAAAGTAAGTTAGAAAAATGATCTAGGCATAAGAAGTTAAATATGCTATGGAGAGTGCATTAATTTTTGTTTAATGTAAAGTAGCCTACCTATATTATTAGCTTCATGAATTTGAGATGTTGTTGTTATTGTTAAAGGAAATTAGGTATGATAAATTGAATTGTGAAAGTGATTCTATATGATGAATGCAAGTGAATGATTAAAACTGACATGAAAATTGATCAGTAGTAGCATTTGCATGACTCAAGAAAAACAGAAGAATTAAGTGGATCAACGCTGAAGAGATATGGAATAGTAAGTAGAAGATAAAAGTGTTTTGAGAGTATCGTATCCCCTCGACAAGGTATGTTGGTAAGAATTTCGAGGACAAAATTCTTTAAGAGGGGGAGAATTGTTGGACCCCAAACTTTTCTCGAAAGTTAGAATTATTAAATGAGGATTTGTTGGAGTCTAGTTATGAGTAAAAATTAGAATTTTTGAATATAGAAATTTTTAGAGTTTATGAATATTATTATTGTTATTTAATTACATATGGTTGCGTGGATTAAATGGAAGTGTTAGAATATTAAATGGAAGTGTTAGAATTAAGTCAAGGAGTTAGAAGGCATTAGATTAAATATGGAAGGGTAAGTTTGGAAGATTAGAGTTGTTCTAGATTAATAAGAGAAGAATAAATGAAGGGATGCGTGAGTGAGGTGCTGGAAAATAATAATAATAGTAAGAAAAAAGAGACGTGTTCATGAGGTTAAGAAAGAAAGACAAGAAGAACCTAGAAGAAACTAGAGAAAGAAGAGAGGAGAGTCGTGTATAGTAAGGAAGAAAGAAAGAAAGAGAGAAGAAAGATGTAGAAAGAAATAGAAGAAGAGAAGTAGAAACTGAAACAGAAAAGAAGAAGAAGGAAAGAAAGAAAAAGAAGATAAGAAGTAGAAGAAGAAGATTTAGCTACGTTTTTTGTAACTTTTATCTTCTTTTCTTATTTTGATAGAAGAAAAAAGCAGAGAAACTAGGTTTTTATGAGCTAAAATAAAAATGAAGAAAGAAGAGGAATAAGAGATTGATGTTTTTAGATTTTTATGACCCTTAACTAGATCTTAGTTCTTCTAGTTAGATAAACCAAGAATAGATTAAGTTTAAGCACATTCTTGGATATTTAAGCTTATAGAAGCTTTATTCGTATATGTTAATTGAATGAAAAATATGGTTGCTTGAAGGGAATAAGAAAGTCGAAGGTAAGAACAAAAGGAAAGACAAGTTTTGAGCTTGGATTTATAAGTAAAGAGGTGGGTAATATGTTTATAGTTTTTGTGATGATAAGCTAAAATTATTTATTAATATGTGTGCTTAAATGATTGCTTTTACTCATTATGAATGTGGGAAAAATATTATGTGAATGTAATATCATGATTGTTATGTAAGACTTCTATTGCTTTTGTATTGTTGAAAAATAAAAAATTCAAGAAGCATGAAAGTATTAATATGTTATGAAATACGTAGGCATCAGAAAATCTGCTTATGTGGACAAGAGAGATACCATTTCGTTCGTCACATGCACGGTGACCAAAAGCCTTCTCCTGGTTGCTCATTTGCGGCATATGAGCTCCGAAAATGGACTCATTCCATTCATGGTGTAAACTTCAGTTTCACCATTTTATTTCATGGGATTCTCTCGAGCAATATTGTCTGTGCATTCTTTGAATTTTACTGAGCATAATATATAATTAAATGTTTCATGATAATGATTGAAAACAAAGATATTTGATATAATTCATGTGACTGAAATTTCAAGTAAGTGTTCTGTGAACTGAATTTATATATATATATATATATATATATATATATGGATAAGAGAGATACCATTTCGTTCGTCACGTGCACATTGACCAAAAACCTTCTCCCGGTTGCTCGCTTGTAGCATATGAGCTCCGAAATGGATTCATTCCATTCATGGTGTAAACTTCAGTTTCGCCATTCTGTTTCATGGGATTCTCTCAAGCAATATTGTCTGTGCATTCATTGAAATTTACTAAGCATGATATATGATTAAATGTTTTATGATAATGATTGAAAAAAAAGATATTTAATATAATTTATGTGACTGAAATTTCAAGTAAGTGTTCTGTGAACTGAATTCATATATATATATATATATATATAATTGTTTGATTGTTGTGTGTGTTTGTGGTTCGTCACCAATAACTATAAGCACATTAGCCACTGAGCTTCCTTGCTCACCCCACAAATTTTCCATTCCTTAGGTGAAAAAATAGTAGATTAGTGAACCTTGCAAAAGCTTCAGCAAATCTCCAAGAAATATTTCATTTGTAACTAAGTTAGTTTAGATCATTTTTGATAGCTTTATAAGCATGTTAGGCATGAGCATCAATGTTATATTTTTTTTATTATTCTACTGATGTGGCTTTTGTTTGTAATTGGAGAAATGTACCTACTCTGTTTTATTTTGAGAAATGAATGACAGTAAGTATTGAAGAATTTCTTCTGTTCATGTTCAAATTCTTTTCTGTTAAATTGTTATATTTTTTATCGGGAATGGAATTGTTAGTTGTTTAAAGGCCTTTGGATAAATATTCTAAAGCAATTGTTTTAATGGGAGTTTTGTATGTATGGTTTATGATTGTTGGAGTCGGGTCTTGTGATATTGTCTAAGAATATATATATTGATAGATGATAGAAAGAAAAGGGAGAAAAGGGGATAAAATGTGATCTAAAATTTTAAGAAATAAACTAGATTGATTTGGGTAGAATTTGGCAAAGGTGTCTTCATGAAAGTTGTAGATCTTTTTCTTAGCTTTCTAATGACATAAAATTTGTAATTTGTTGACTTTGGGATTGAAAGATATGATTTTTGAAGTTGGTGGTGCAACTGTAAAGTCTCGAGGAACTTCATATTTTGCCACGATTGCGACAAACCACGAATTTTTGGCCTTGTTCATCAAAAGTCGCGATCGTGCATAAGCACGATCGTGACATCCTTATCTCACGGGTGTGAGAAATGAAAACTCAGGCCCGTGACAATTGCTTCTTCCTTGTTCTTCTTTTTATTCATTAATTCATAAGTTGATTTAATTGTTTTACTCCCCATTTTTGACTTCTCATTATACTATTTTATTTTATTATTAATTGTTTATATTAAAAAGGGTCCCTTCATGACTTCTTTTGCTTTATTTTTATGTTAAATTTATTCTAGGCTATTTATTTTAATTATTTATGTATTTTTTTTGCTCCCACTAAGGAATTAAATTCTTTTTATTTTGATATTAATTTTATATATAATTATTTTTTATTTTTAAAAATACCCGATTTTGGTGCTTTAATGCCACGAAATAGGATCCGAGACCTGGGGCCAACACCATCATCAACTTTACCATGTCTAAAAAGGTTTGATTTCTCCTTTCAGCCACACCATTATATTGTGGTGTGTAAGGTGGAGTCTATTAGGACACTATCCCATTATCTCCGAGATAAGTTAGAAATTCCTCGTTTAAGTATTCACCACCTCGATCTGATCACAGTGTCTTAATACTTCTATCGAGTTGTTTCTCTACTTTTTGTCTAAATTGTTTGAACATTTCAAATGCTTCAAACTTATATCTCATTAGATACATATACCTATATTGTGAATAATCATCGATAGAAGTAATGAAGTACACAAAACCACCTCTGGCAGGAATAGACGTTGGACCATATACATCATAATGTATTAATTCTAATAACCCATTCATTCGTTCACCTTTTCCTTTAAAAGGTAATTTGGTCATCTTGCCTAACAAGCAAGATTCACATGTGTCATATGACTCATAATTAAATGACCTTAAGCTATCATTCTTGTGTAGCTTAATCATGCGTTTCTCACTTATATGGCTAAGTCGACAATGCCATAAGTAAGATGATTTTAGATTATCTCGTTTTTGTTTTTTTATTGTCATTGATACTTAAAATTGGATTGGATATATCTAATATGTAAATTACATCACACAATGTAGCAGTACCATACAATATTTCGTTCAACTTAATTGAACAACCATTGCTTGAAAAAATTAAATAAAGTCTTCCTTTATTAAGACATGAAACAGATACAATGTTTTTAGTCACAATGGGTACATAATAGCAATTTTCTAAAATTAACTCTAGCCCACTTGGAAGATACAAAACATATGTCCCTACAACTAATGCAACAACTTTTGCTCCATTTCCTACACGTAGGTCTATCTCTCCCCTCTTGAGCGGTCTACTATCCCTAAGACCCTGCATATTAACATATATTTGTGAGCCACATCTAGTTTCCAATACACAAATGTTATGATAAAAAATAGTATTAAACTCATTGACAATGGAGCGCAAGTTCACACTAGAAGTAGACGGTGGGGCATCCAATGCCTTCTTCTGCTTCAGTGACTCCAGATAAGCTTTACAGTTCCTCTTCCAATGTTCTTCCTTGTTGCAACGGAAGCATATCCCCTTTGATGTTGTCTCCTTCGCCTTCTTCTTAGTTACACCTCCTATTGGCCTCTTGGACTTCTTCTTCTTCTTCTTTTGGTTCTTCTTTCGAGAACCAGAAGCATAGTCCACCAGCATCACAACGTTACTATCTTTCTTGATAGTTTGCTTAGTTGTTTTGAGCAGATTAATCAGTTTAGGAATCATTGTGGATATTAGGTTCATCTGATAGTTAAGCACAAATTGTGAATAACTATCGATCAAAGCAGTCAAAATTAAGTATATAATTAATTCATGATCCATAATGAAACCAAAACTGGCTAATCTCTTAATGTAGCTATTCATCTTCAACGCATACTACACCAGAGATGATCCTTCATCCATCTTTGAATAGAAAAGCAACCTTGAGGTCTCGAACCTTTTAAACCAAGCTTGCTCATTAAACAGATCCCTTAGATGGTAGACTATGGTATGAGCATCCATAGCTTCATGCTGCTTTTTTAGTTCGCATAGAGGCTAGCATTATATAGCTAGCCAACTCACTATCATCCAGTAGCTTCTTGTAAGCTCTCTGATCTTCATCAGATGCATCGGCAGTAGGGGGATGGGAAGTGGTTCATCTAGGACATATCCTAGTTTTTCATATTTGAAAACAATTCTCAAATTCCGTAGCCAATCTAAGAAGTTGGGTCCCGTGAGTTTGTTGGAATCCAAAATAGAGCGCAAGTTCACACTAGAAGACATTGTATGATTCGATAACCTAGAAGAACAAGAGAAAGTGTTAGAATGTATACTTAATGCATATCTATAAGGACTTTAATAACATGCATTATAGGTCCCACTATTCTTATCCAAATTCATAGCCCTCATTACGAATTCGAGAAAACTTATAGTTTTCTTAATGGTTCGATATCTAATATCTCCAAGAATGACCTTGGGTTTGCCCAACAAGCCACCTTAGGTTAATCGGTAGGTATTATTCATATCAATTGCATCAATTATACAACTATTGACTTGTGCCATCAACTGTTGATTTAGCACACTTATTGGGTTATCAACTTTTAATTTATATACATTCCATGTATATAAATCAACTTCGTCTCTATCTACGTTAACCTTGGGTTTGACCAACAGATGAACGCTTCTAGTTAGGACCATCCCATTAATCTAGAAATCTAATTTTCATGGTTTGAACATATTCGTGTAGAGCGGGCTTGGGTTTGCCTAATAACCTAACTCTAAAAGAACTCTGGTTCTTGCCATATCAATAGAAGGCGTAAGTCCTAATATTTTGGTTGAGGGATTTGTCCTTTGGTCTCATCAATACTTAGATGATCTTAATTATGCATATCACATATAAATTTAGATTATGGATAACTCAATTGAATTGAGCCTATGTCTATAACTACCCTTAAAATGCATCTAATGCATGTATCACACAAAGGAGGTTTAAATTTAAGTTATGACTTGACTATGCATCCAAAGTTCGTGATTCCATTCAACTCTTGAACCTAATTGGGTACTAGTGTTAGTCTTGGCTAATCCGAATTAAGAATGTGATTCAATTAGGAACCCTAAAATTTAATTATTTTGATGTCCAAATTAAACACTTTAATCCTAGTTTATAAACCTTTATCTAGTCACACAAGAAATGCTATACTGATTCATTATAAATTAATCCCTAAGGTTTCCAAAGTTTTCGTACATTAATTAGTCCTCTATAATATCCTTAGGTCATATCAAATTTATCTAAACAATTTTGGCACATGCCAAAATTATCTTAACGGCCAAAATCTTCAAGATAAATAAGTTAACCTATTAGACATTAAAGAGACCGATTCGATGTTCAAAAAATTTTTGGAACCCTAATTTCAAGCACATGCATTAAGCATGTTATTATCATCAAAATAATATATTTCTTACCACATAAGAACCTTATTTAGGTCTCATAACCGAAATACATACATTATATGTCATTTAGTAAGTCAACTCCATCAACTTTCAAAAAGTTGACCAATGTTGAATTTGACTTTATTTATTAATTGAATCAAATTAATTTAATTCTAGAAAAATTCCAGGGTCTTATACACATCCTAAATGTGTCTAATAAAAAATTCCAGAATATAATTAGTAGTAATTATTTATTAATAAATAGGAAATAGCCAACACATCATATGTGTAAGACACTTGTCACTTTACTTCTAACACTAGTCAACCATTACATCATGCATGCGTAAGATAACCACCTTAACAACAAATGTCATACATCTCATACACGTGGAAACATCTCATCCTATATGTGCATGCATAAAATTTATAATTTTTTTTTATAAAAATTATTATGGAATTTTCATGCATGCATGTTCATCACGATTCTAGAATTTCTAGAACTTCATACATGCATCAAGCTAAAACTAAATTCGTAATAAAATAGAAAATGACATTCAATTGCATTTTAATTTTACAAAAAATAATATAACATCTTATAAACATTTATGTGAAAGAAAAATAGAAAAAAAAATTTCTAGAATTAATACAAAGTTTTCAAAATCGGCACATACAATCAGTTTTCCAGAAAATCCTAGAAATCAACATATGAATAGTCTGAATATAAATTCGAAATAAAATAGAAAATGACTTTCAATTGCAATATCTTTTATAGAAACATAATATAAAATATTATAAACATTTATACGAAAGAAAAACAGAAAACAATTTCCACAATTTACACGATTTTTTACAAAACAACATGCAAGTTCAGCAAACACTTTGCATATGTTCAATACATCATCTATTACATGCACACACTTGCTTTGATACCACTATTGGGTTTGCCATAGTTGCATGCATCACATGCATATGGATGTATCAAAAGTGTCAGAATCAAGATTCTGACACCACGACAACCCAAAAATCACAGAATCTCACATGCATGCAATGATATGTAAAGAACATGGAATGATGAAAACATTTTACCTTGTTTATCTCCTCCTTTCTTGTTTCTTCTCCTCCTTTCTTGTTTCTTATCCATATTTGGGATGTTGAAGGTGTCCACTTAAAGTGGAACAAAACCTTGAGGTCAAGGGTTCAAGTCGTGGACTCATCCTTGACCAAAGAGGACAATACCTTGGTGTGATGGGCGGTAGGGGTCCGAGGCCCTGCACAGTAGCGATCCGGCCCAAGTCCGGATGCTACACCAAACCTTTCCTTAATCTCCAAGTACACACAAAGATGGAAGAAGAAACAATTTATAAGGGTTATTTTAACACAAAACTAGATGAGTTCTAGTAGATGCTCAAAATGATGGAAGATAGGTCAAGAATCTTGTTACATGCACTTTGATTCATACAACAATTGCATGAATTACAAGAACAAGACTCAAGACACTTCACTCTCACTCTAGAACTCTTCTAGAGCCCTTATGCTATCACTGATGTGTGTAACAAGTGAAAAAACCTCATGCATATAAGTGAAGAACTCACTTATATGTCACTTTGTAGCTTCTATCACAATCGTGGCCTTGCTGATCACGATCGTGGCATGCCTCGCCTTAGACCATGATCACGGGGGCATGATCATGGCCTACTTAAAATAGGCTATACACACTTGTTTTTCATCTGATCTTTTATGCGTGTGACCCTTAGGTTGCTGGCTATTTTAGGTACTTAAATTAACTTTTAATTCAAACACATCATGAAGGGTTTCATTATGCCTATTTGCCGGAATATAAGTAGATTAACACACAAACTCTTTGGTAGTTAATTATCCAACTTATGAACCTTTTCATAGAAAATTACTGTGCAATTTATCCTTTCACTATAATATACCCTAATTAGTTCGAAATATGGGCTATAGGTCAACTCCCACTAGATTGACTACGTCACATTTAGTCCAAGTGATTTTAGTTCTTGTCCTGGGATCTCATTACTTTATGTGTCATTGAAGACTCTCTTTATGACACATAATTGCTCTGGCTAGAGACTCCCGAGTAATGACCCTAACAAGAGGCCATGGGTATCATCTCCTTCTATCAGAAGTGGTGAATCCTTTATTCGCTACCCAATTACCTTTAAATACAAAAAGTTGTACCCAATCACCACCCTAAGAGCGACCTCGTCTTGAGGTAACAAGGAATGATGTCAAAGCACAAGATTTATATCCAAGATATACTTGGGTACCTCAAGTCTAAGGATATTTGCACCATTGCCATGATGAGATTAATCATTGACACTTTATAGATCATCCATATGATAATCTCATAGCGGGTCATCCGGTGTACTTACTACCCTTAGTAAACATCCACATATTATCTCTAAACATCTCATGCTTACAATTTATGAGATCCACTGCTTGATCAAATTAAGAAGTATAATATGTTCTAGTCTGTTTGAATTAGTAATGTCCTGTCTTATTATTCCTATGACTAGGGATGATTTAGATACTAACATAATTGCACATGATAGGAATCTCATTATCATGATCTCATTATGATTTCCTTCATGCTATGTTTTGTATCTGGACTTCATTAATTCGATTTAAGATCAATATCAATTAATATATAAACGAATATCAAATCAATGAAAAAAATGCCTTTTTCTTTATTAATCAAAATAAAGTTTGTATAAAAATACTAAAGGTGATTGCCTTTAGAGCACTATTCTAACACATTTGAGCCAACTTGAATGCTTCCTTTAATGTTTCTGGATTGAACATTTGAATTCCGTCAGCAATCTCCAGTTTGAGCCCTCCCAAGAATGTTCCCATCAACGCCTTAATGGTCCAACCATGCACTCGATTTCCCAATCGTTTGAACTCCCTCTGATACTCTCGCTATGGCCCGATTTACTTGACCCGAGAAAGGGCTTCATTGAAATCCTCCCCTTCTGTTGACCCAAACCTTGCCCATAATTCCTCTTAGAAAAGTTCCCAAGTAACTTCTTTACCTTCTTCCTTGACTGCCCTTCTTAGCCACTGCCACCATTGTTTGGCTTCACCCTTCAGGTGAAACGAGGCCAACGTGACCTTCTCAGCTTTGGTGATCCCTTGATATTTAAATAACTGTTTAACTCGCATAAACCACTCCGTCGGATCCTCACCAGTAAATTTGGGAAACTCTAATTTTGCCAGTTTGGACGAGAATAACTGACGCACCCTACCTTTGTTTTCCCTTGACTGATCAGCTGATGAGTCTCCTTGCGCCTCTTTTTGGTTGCTAGATGAAGCCCCTCGATTAGATGAGAATGCCTCGGTCGACCTGTTAATAGCGTCTTCCATCTAATGCAATCTGTGAACCATTGCACTTTCCATGCGGCTGAAATTACCTTGAAGCCCTTCAAGCCCCGCATCCAGATTCTCGATCCTGTCTTTGTTGGATGACATAACTGCTCTAATACTAATGTAAGGTCCCAACTATCACAGCTCTCACTCGCCCTCAAGAATGAATGTGTTTCTGAAAGATTTACTTCGTAAGTGAAGTTAACCATAAGAGAATTTGAATTGAAATTGGACTCCTTTCTTATTCTCAACTGTGGTATTTAAATACAACGAGAAAACGAACTTTGGCTACTAACAAGGATACAATCCTGAGCCATGATGTGAATTAAATAAAATCTATAAAAAATAAAGGAATTTCATTTGATCAGTTCTCTATCTAGCGACTTTGTTATTCTTATGCATGATCACTTGGTCGTGCAGTCGTGCAACCAACTAATGACTTTGTGCAACCGAAATATCCATGCCAATAACCGACCACTCGTTTGCTCTCCTACAAGTGCTGAACAGACAACCAGGTGTATATTACTCCAGGTACTTGGGATTTCTCCTAATGACTCGAATTGATTTTCTTGGTGCAATACCCAAAATATACTATTTATCTGCGTGTTTTTCACATGGTTTGATGTGGGAAAATTTTCCTTTCTCATGAAAGCATCAACTCAAAGGATATGCAACATTGTCCATCACACAATCTCACCACCCATAAAAGTTGAAGAAAGAGCCTAGGAGGAGCCATAAGAGACTTAAAGGTTGATTTTTTCAAGTAGTAAAATATTGCAGGCTAGTAGTTAAAGCCTAAATGTTGGAAGTTGGAACTTAGCACAACGAGGGCTAACCTTTTTCTATTCCTTCTCTTAACTTGACTTTGTTGGATTTTAGACTTAGAAACTACCTAAAATAGAGTAAAATAGAAAAGAGATAATGCAAGGAGTAATATATTAATAGGTTCACTTTATATTGAAATGAAGGCCTAAATATATAGTCAATGAAATAACAAATTTAGCTAATATCTCGGTAAAGATTAACTAAACAAATAAAAATTTTAAAAATTTAAATCCTATAACAAACAACAACTTTATCTTAATAGAAAATTTTTGTCTTCTAACAAATAACAAATTTTATCTTTATGTTTCTACTCTCAAATTTTATTTTTAAATAACGATGACATTTTTAACAACTTTGGATCATTCTCCAACATTCCCTCTTGATTCAAAGTTATACGACTTTTTGAATTTGATGATGTATTTCCCATCACCCTTCAATAATTGGAGGACATCTTTCCACAATTCTTTTTTTTGAAGCACTTCTCTCTATTCTTCTACATGAGCACTTCTCTCTATGATGCATCTTGTGCACTTCTCTAACTAGAAGAGGTTATCTTCTTCAATTACTTGCACTATATTTGTTTGTTCTTCATTTTTGAACTTGCAATCCTTTTTCATAAAGCATGAGACTTCCCTTTATACCAACAATCTTTCTCTTTATGACCAAACTTCTCACAATGACTACATTGAGGAATGTTTATTTTCCTTTTTAATGACTAAACCTTTGGTAGATAGGCTCCTTTCGTCATCTTTTCACTCTCTTGGGCTCTCATTACCCTTCTTTGTTTTAGAGCTTCTATAACATTAATCACTCATAGGTCCCTTAAGATTTTTGAGAGCTCTGATACTAAGTTGAATTTTAAAACCAGAAACTAACTAAAATAGAGTAGAATAGAAAAGAGATAATGCAAGAGGTAATTTATTAATAGGTACACTTTACATTGAAGCTGAAGGCCTAAATATGTAGATAATGAAATAACAAATTTAGCTAATTTCTCGGTAAAGATTAACCAAACAAATAAAAAATTTAAAAGTTTAAATCCTATAATAGATAACAACTTTATCTTAATAGACAAAATTTTATATTCTAACAAATAACAGATCTATCTTTATCTTACTACTCCTAAATTTTATCTTTAAACAAAAACTACATTTTCAACAACTTTGAATTATTCTCCAACAATCTGAAGCTGAAAGAGAAAAACACCATCAATTAGGAGAAATTAACATGACAGAAATCTTAGCGAGACTAACGAGCTAAACTTGCCTGGTTAGCAAAACGTACATTAGCTTATATATGTGTTTCGTTCTTGTTGTATCCTTCAATTACCAAAAGATAAATTGGGTGGTGTCCTGTTTATAAAAATTGAAAAATGCTTCATGTACGAAATTTAGTGCACCTATGATTTTTGCCAGCATTACAACAAACAGTACATTTAGCGACAAAAATAAACGTCACTAAATAATAACAAATCTTCGCAAATACTAATTTGTGAAGAAAAAATATCATAGTCCACGTCATCGCTAAATCTCGGTAGCAAAGCAACATCCACAATGTTTTTATAAAATCGTCGCTAAAATGTTTTTTTGACACAAATAATTCTTCGGTAAAAAGTATAACCAACGAGGGTAAAAAATGTCGTACATAGTTTTTTGTGATGTTGCGACGTTTTTGTTTCATAGCTAAAATTTTTTACCTACTATACTATATTCGTAGGTGATTATTTTTAGTGACGATTTTATTTTGGTAGCAGAATAGTTTTAGCTGCCAATTTTTTGTTGTAGAGAAATGTTTTTAGAGACATTCCTACAAACATAGGTAAAAACATTTTGTGACGATTTTGATTTTGGTAGCTAATAGTTTTTTCTGACGATTTTGTTTTTGTAGCAAAATGCTTGTAGCTACTAATATGTGGTTGTAGCAAAATGTTTTTAATGACGTTCTTGTAAACATAGTTAATAACTTTTCGTGATGATTTTGTTTTGGTAGCTAATATTATTTAGTGACAAAATTTAATTTTGAATTTAAATATTATTATAATTGTTAAAAA
>JANQBM010604716.1:0-16082 GCA_025594535.1 Erythroxylum domingense | reverse complement strand
ACTTATGACTTATTCCAATTAGGATAATTCAGTCAATAATACTTGGATACAATATAAACAATATAGAGATAATAGAGTAAGTCAATAAAAGATTCATCATTTTAAACTAATTAGAGAGAACGTTCTAGTGTTCTTGATTACTAACTATTTAAGGCATTCTTTGGCTAGATTCAACTGATATTTGAAAAAGTTCTTTCAAATGTCAATTACTAATTAGTAAGAATGAACAAAATTCGATTTAAAAGAGTAGATACTATATCCATACGCTATATCCAAATGGAATATTGGATGACAAAAAGAAGAAGTTATACATCATTACCATACATAGACAAACCACTTTGACATTCCTAATATTTTGGTGGTCATGACATATTACTACACATTAATATTGATGTATGATTATAAATTATTTAATGGAGAGATAAATTAAAAGGAGTTTCAATTTATCTAATTCTAATTATAAATTAGAGTTATAATTTATAATCATTGCTAACATATTAGGAACCTAATGAGTCACATATAAAGAAAAATTGGAAAGAGAAAATAAATTTAAATTAAGTTAGCTTAATTATAAAGTTTAAGAAACTTTAGGGATCAAATATGAGATACTTGATTTTATTAAAATTAAATTGTAATTATAATTACAGTGATTTTAATTATAATTATCATTTATTTTAATAAGAAATTAAAAATCCTAATTTTTTATAAATAGGAAATAAGCGTAAAGGAGTTAACACTCCTACTTAATTCTTCTCAATGATTAAGTTCCTTTTTTCTATTTTGTGCATACTGTTAGAGACTGGATGCTTGGATAGTTCATAGATGACTCTTGTGAAATTAATTATTTTTTAATGCTATTAAGAGTAATAATTGGTTGATTACTAATTAAAATTTTGAAAAGTTATTTCTAGAATTATAATTGATTATATTTTAACTAGATTAGAACTAATTGATTTGGCTCCTTAAAATTAAGCAATGCATTTTCTTAAGTAAATAAGAAAGATGTTTCTTAATTAGTTTATTTATTTCAATTTGATTGAAATAAATTAAATTTATCATTTATTATAGAATTTTTATTCTATTTATTAAAAAAATATTTATTGATTTATGAATACAAATTTTCTTCATTTATTAGAAAAGACACTTTTTGATTAAATTTGAAATTATATTTTCATTTAATTAATAAAATGTGGTTTCTTAATGTTTTTGAAAATATTTTTCTAATTTATTAAGGAAAATTTTTCGTAATTAATTAAGAAATTAATTTCTTAATAAATAATGTAAGAAATTTTTAAATTAAATTTAAATTGTTTTTATTTATTTTTGAAAGTAGTTTCATTTAATATTAGAAAATTAATTTTCTTATTAAGGAAAAGTAATTTCTAATTAGATTATAAATATTTTTTTAATTGGATTAGAATGTTTTACTTATACGATTTTAGAAAAGGGAATTTTCTAAATTATAATATGTAAGAAACATAATCTTTTGGAAAAATTTTCATTTAAATTTTGTTAAAGGAGCCATGATAATTAGAAAAAGTTTCCAATTGAATTTGAAAATTGTGTTTAAATCAAACTAAATTTCTATTAGGAATAGGAATTTAATTGATCATTTTATATAAGTAATAAATTTAGTTAGAAAAGTGTTTTCATTTATTAATTGAGTTAAGATATATTTTGGTAAAAAGTTATCGCCAAATAAATCTAGGAGCCATATAAGATGTGAATGATAAAGTTTCCATCTACCTTATTCAAATTAAGTTGGTTTGTTAGGTGACTCAAGATCAAATTAGTCTAAATTAGATCCTATCCCACAAAGAAATTATTCGACAATTTCTTGATTTAATTGTGAAGGCTATTATTTTGAATAAAATAGTAAGAGTAACCAAAGATTTATTAAAGTCTTTATTTTTATTTGGTTTTGTAGCATAAACTAATACTTGTTCTTTTATGTCTTTTGGTTGTTAGATAAGATGAGTACCAATACGTCGCTTAGCAGAATCGTAGATGCTAACAAGTTAACTGGACACAATTTCTTAGAGTGATTTCATAACTCGAGCATTGTTTTCAGGTAAGAAAAGAATCTATATGTTCTTAAATTGTTGTTCAACCAAAGCCTAGTTTGGATTTGAATGATGAGGTTTGGGAGAGATATCAACATTATATTGATGACAATGAATAAACTACATGTGTGATGTTGGTTAATATATCTGGAGAACTTCAGAGACAGTATAAGAACATAGATGCTCCTACTATAATTTAGCATCTCAAAAAGTTATTTGGTGGACAAAGCAGGATAGAGAGATATTAGTTCTCCGATGCATTATTTCAATGTAAGATGGAAAATGGACCTTTAGTGGAGCTACATGTGCTGAAGATGATTAATTATATTAAAAAACTACTCCAATTGGGTTTTTTATGGACCATGAGTTAAGCATTGATACGATGCTACAGTCTCTTAGTTCAATTTTTTCATAATTTGGTATAAACTTCTATATGAACCTAAAGGATGTGTCATTACCCAAACTATTAAATATGCTCACAATTGTAAAAGGGTGCTTTAAAAAGGAACAATTCTATTCTTTTTATGGATTCTTCCAAGGGAAAGAAAAAAGGCTTTAAAAAGAATAATAACAAGTAACATAAGGCTTATACTAGAATACTAAAGCCATATTATGGTGTTAAGAAGAAAAGCAATGACAAGGGAATATGTTTCATTATGGAGTTGATAGATATTGAGGATGAACTATAACACTAATCTTGCTAGCTTAGTAGATAAGAAGCTTAAGATAGGTCCATCTTAAGGTATGTTTAAGATTAATATCAATCTCTCTGTTTTTGTTACACATTATTGGGTATTAGATACTAAATTTGGTTCCCATATTTGTAACAATATATAGATGTTAACAAGAAGTTGATCATTAAGGAAAGGCAAAGTGGACTTATGAGTTGGAAATGAAATAATAATGATTGAGTTAACTATTTGAACTTGTAGATTAGCTTTTCCTTCTAGCCTTGAATTAGAAATAGATAATTTTTATTACATTCCAGTTATTTTAGATTACAATTTTCTTGGTTACTTAAAAGAGAATGTGATTATCTTACAGTGGACTCCTCCTCAAACTCCATAATATAATAGAGTATTTCTGAGGAGAAAATGTAATCTATTAGATATGGTATGTTCCATGATGAGTCATGCAATCCTTTCTATATCCTTTTGAGGATATGCCCTTAAAATTACTTCTTACCTTCTAAATAGAGTTCCATCTAAATGGATTGATAAGACTCTATATAAGCTAAGGAATGGTAGTAGACCAAACTTGTCATACTTAAAGGTTTAGGAATGTGATGCTTATGTGAAACGTGCAACATCTAATAAGCTTCAAGCTAGATTAGATAAATGAAATTTTATAGGATATCTAAAAAAAGTTTTGATTATCAATTTTACTATCCTATTAAGAAAAAGGAATTTGCCTCAAGACATGTTACTTTCTTAGAAAGAGAATTTATTCTTAAGGAAAGTAGTGGGAGTGAGGTAGAACCTAGAGAAGTTCAAAAACTACAAATTAACATCTAAACGGAACAAAAACCTCAAGTTGATACATATAATTTACAATGGAAGGTTCAATTTACACATAGTCTGTGACCTACTAGTAGGGTAAATTATCCCCCACTAAAGTAGATCTACATATTAAAAAGGGTAAAGACAATGTATTGCATATAAATGATGGGCCTACTACTCTTAAAGAAACAATGTCTGACATAAATTCTTTAAAATGGCATGAAGCTATAAAATCTTAAACGGAATCCATGTATAATAAGTGAGGACTTTGGTGGATGTGGTATTTTATCTATAAGAAGCAAGTATGTTTTTAAAAGAAAAACTAACATGGATGGAAATGATTATACGTATAAATCTAGGTTAGTGGTTAAAGTTTACAAACTAAAACAAGGAGTTGATTTTGATGAAATCTTTTCGCCAATAGCTATGCTTAAATCCATAATGATCTTGTTAGTTATAGCTACATATCATGATTATGAAATTTGATAGATGGATGTCAAAACAATATTTCTGATGAGAATTTTCTTGAGGATGTGTACATGACATAACCTAAAGGTTTTGAACTTAAGAGATTTATTAATCAAGTATGCAAGTTACAAAAGTCAATTTATGGACCTAAGTATCACAGAGCTAGAAAATCCATTTGATGAGACTATCAATTCTTATAAATATATGTTTCATCCATATTTTTATAAAATCAAAGTTTTATAAAAAAAATATGGATGAAACATATATTTATAAGAATTTTAGTGGTGGTGCAATCCTTTTCCTAGTGTTATATGTGAATGAAATATTATTGATTGGAAACAACTTACTAATGCTGCAATCTGTAAAGATTTGGTTGTCTAAGAACTTCTCCATTAAGGATATGAGAGAAGTAACCTATATTATGAGAATAAAGATCTATAGAATTAAATCAAAGAGGTTGTTTAACCTATCCCAATCCACTTACATAGACAAAGTGCTAAAGAGGTTTAGTATGGAGAATTCCAAGAGTAAATTCTTATCTATGTTTCATAGGGATACCAAGAGAGAAAAATGGATTATGTTTAATATGCTTTAGTAATTAGATCAATTATATATGTGATGGCATGTACTAGACCAAATGTATCTTATACTTTAAGTATAATGATCAGGTTTCAAGATAATCATGGTGATAGTTACTTGATTTTACTGAAAAAATATCTTATCTATATACTCGAAAAGTTTCACTTGATCAGGCAGCTAGTGGAGTAGAAAGGCATAACATTAGAGCAATTTCCCAATAAAAAGAATCTTGAGGGTCCTCTCTTTAAGCCATTATCTTAGAATAAACATGATCAACATATAGGTGGATAGGGTATTAGATAAATAAGCAATTGGTTTTAGTCCAAGTGGGAGAATGTTAATTTATGCCCTTATAGCTTATCAATTGGTAGCAAATTTATGTATGACATTATTTTTTGGTTCTTTCTTAAAAAGAAAGTAATTGATCTTATAAATTAAAGTATGAAGACATTTAAACAAGTGTGTGGGTGTTTATTAGAGAATAAATTCACTAAATTGACTTGATTATGATGATCCCAGATAGAATATTAGTTATATGTTTGTAGATTGTCTCATTATGATGGTTGTATAATTGATCTTTAGACTTAAGATGACCAAAGTATCTCATATGAAAACTACGATGTTTTGATACTACTTATGACCTATTCTAATTAGGGTAGTTTAGTCAGTAGTAATTGGATACATTATGAATCATAAGGAGATAATTGATTAACTCAGTAAAAATTCGTCATTCTAAAGTAATTAGAGAAAATGTTCTAATATTATTACTTATTAATGATTTAAGGAATTCCTTAGATAGAGTGAACTGACATTTGAAAAGTGTTTTTAAATATCAATTATAAATCAATTACTAGTTAGAAAAAACAAGTATAATTGGATTTAAAGGAGAAGACACTACATCCATACTCTAAATTTGATTGGAATATTGTATGACGAAAGGATTAAATTATACATCATAATTATACATATATAGGTTGAGTCAAACCACTTTGACATTCTTAATATTTTGGTGGTTATAACATGTTGTTAGACCTCGGTTCTGATCTATAATTATAAATCATTTGCTTAGAGAATTTTAATTTATCTAATTATAATTATGAATTCGAAAAATTTTAGAATTAGATAAATTAAAAATTTACAATCATTGTTAATATATTAAGACCTTAATCGTTCATATATAAAGGGCAATTAAAAAAGGAAGATTAATTTAAATTAAGTTTGACATAACTGTGAAATTTAGGAAACTTTATGCATCAAATATGATATATTTAATTTTATGAAAATTAAATTGTAATTATAATTAGAGTCTGATTTTAATTAAAATTAAGAGATTTAATTTTCAAAAGAAAGAAAAAAGCTAATGTTTTTTTTATAAATAGGAAATAAGCATAATGGAGGTAGCACTCTTACTTAATTCGTCTCAAATGTTGAGTTATTTTTCTCTAATTTATGGATATTATTAAAAGCTAGATTCTTGGACAGCTCGATCTTGATAATTGTGAAAAGATTTTTACAGTAATTTGAATTAGGTACAATCTAATTATCATTTATGATCATGTTGATCAAGTTATTTAATTATTAAGATTCAATTAGAAATTGTAAAAAAATTTCGCTATGTGATAGATGGATATTTGACTATACTTTTACACCCAGATTTGATGTAGTTTGCTTGAAATTTTATACTTTTATTGTATATTTGGTACTTAATGTGATCCAAGTGTGTTTACAGGTGATAATCGCCTCAATTGACTCAAAAGAGAAGAATTCGGATGAAAACATGAAGTAAAATGAAGAATCGACAAATTTGAAGGAATGCACAGCCGTGCATATTAACCGTGCACTTTCCCTTGCCCATGCATTTTCACGATACCAAGCAAATTCCAATTATGCACTGTCTGATCCACAATCATGCATTATCTAAAAATTTAGAATTTTATATAAAAGCAACATTTTAGAGGCAATTGAAAAGAGGAGGTTTTGGGAGGCGATTCCAGACATGGAGTTCATCCATAAGGGACAATTTTGGTCAATAGAAGTAGAAAACATGAAGAAATCATCGATAAATCCATCAGAATACAAGATCATACCTCTACATCACAAGAATATTCAATAGAATAAAATCAAAGAGATCTAGAATTATGAACCCTTTGTTTTGTTTTTGTTTTTCTTTCAATGTATGTTTTATTTCGTGTTTAATTATGTGTAACTAAACATCCAGTTAGTATTTAGGTAAGATGAACCCTATTTTGATACCTTAAAATGTGTTGATTTTTCTATTAATGCAATTGAATGATTGAATTTTTACAATTCGATTACTTGTTTTATTTAGGTTCTAATGTTCTGAAATATTAGAACATAATCTGATTTCATACATAGCGATTGAGAAATCCTAGGTTTGAATAGATCTATGATAATTGGAAAGAGTTTATTGCAGCCGTAAAGATAGGATGATATAAATCTTCTGGCATAAAGTAAAACCAGTACAGGGATTTATAAAACAACAACACAATCCTATAAGATTTAACTTGACTAATTCGGTTAGAAACCTTAGGATTAGTTGTTAGTAGACTCAGGGTTATCTACTAGCATATCATAGGAGTCTCCAAGGACCAATAAATCATCAAAAAATTTGTATGATAAAAGGTCAATCTGTTAAAGGTTTAGGGAGATTCAAAACCTAGATACTAATTACTCGATATCAATAATTTCCTAGTGCTTCCTAAATTCTCTGTTCAATTTTGTTACTTATTTTCTTTTACTTACGTAGTTTTAGTTTCTTTTGATTAAAATTCTAAAATCAATCTTTAGGCTAAATAGTAAGAGAAGGGTAATTATTAGGATTCATCATTTTTGTGGGATCGACTCGTACTTGCCAGTACTAGCTATAGCTACATCTTGCACTTGCAATTATTGCAATATTGAGTAACTCAAAATGGATCAATCAAGTTTTTAGCACCGTTGCTGGGGACTTTGATATTAGTCAAGCATGAATGATATTATTCTAGTCATTTTTATTTTTTTTGTTTTATTTATGCTTTTATTTTATTTTTGCATTTTGTATTTATTTTCTTTTTTTTATTTTATTTTATTGTATCTTATCGTATTTCTGACTTATTAATTTAATTATCTTTTGAATTTCTCTCCTTGATGGCCAAGAAGAGTAAACAAACACCAAAGCTTCTTGTAATCCCATACCTAGATCTTGTAATCATCTCCTGTATTAAATTACTATTTCATAAACCAAGAATAACTTCCTCCTCCACAACTATTCAAATAATGAATTAACCACAAATCTAAGACCCTTAGGCACAAAATAACGTAACAATTTTACAAATGATTAATCTATCTCAAAATGAACATAACAGTTAGATCATAGGTCCTCCAAATAAGAAAGAAACAGAAACAGAAAATGTTCACGATGAAACAAAGCCAAACATGGGTTTTAAGCAACACATTTAAAACTCTAGAAACAAGAAACATTACAATGCAATGAGCACCCAAATCAGGTGAACAATTGGAATTGGACATATAACATACGAATATCACTAGAGAAAAATAGAGGCTGAGAGCTGTAAAAATGCACTCTTAGGATTGATCCTTTATGCGCGACAAATCGATCAATGAGAGTGCCCATACAATAATTCCATAGCTAGATCACTCCGTTGTGGAAACTCACCAAAATCCATGGTCTCCTATTGTGAAAACTCAGGCACTTCACTTTATTACTCTTCATCTTGAATTTCATCATCATTTTCTCAACTATCTATCAATGTAACAACACCTAACCAAATCACCAATCCAATAGTCTTTAAATGGACCCAAACTAATTCTCTAACATTCCTTTCATAAGCAAATACAGATTAAGCTTGTACATACTGAGCTCCGAGACCATTAGTCCGGTTAAAGAGATCAACTAACAAGAAGAAGAAGAAGTAAGCATCTGCAGAGGCTAATGGTTATGAAGTTTGGACACAAATTAGAAGAAAAAGGAGGAGGTAAGAGAGAAAAATTCCACATTTATAAATAAATTAATTTTAATATATTTAAAAAAAAGTCCCACCTTGCCATGTCAGCATTGACATAGCACAGGGGTATAAAAATAATAAAAATTTTCAAAAATACCAGGTTAGCACTGACCTAACACTTAACAAAGGGGTTTTAGTTTTTCATTAGGTTGGGGTTACACTTTAACGTTTTTCAAATTTTAAGGTTAGAATTATTCACTCTAGAATCTTTGGGGTCAAACTTATCAATTGATGCAAAACTTAAGGTTGAATTATGATTCATTATCATAACCACAGCTCACAATAGAAGGATACAGTGGCTAGTACTTTTATAGGAGCCAAAATATGCCTTCAGGAACTATGACATCACTACATGGGAGAGTGAGGTGTTCTCACATGTTTTCATAAGCTAACCTATATTCAAACCATGTAGTAACATTGGTGGGAGTTATCAGTACAATCATGAACAATTGAGTATGTACAATCCACCTCAAGGTGCACTATACGAGAATATCTACAATTTAGAGTAGAGTAATTGTTATCCTTATAGATAGAACCATTACGCTCTTGCTGGATATTAATAGCACCAAGTAGCTCCAATTAATGAGCTAACTCTGAAAGATAAATTAATGAAAATTCTTACTAAAATGAAAGCTGACTGATGCGTATTTGAGAGTTAAGAAAAGACAAAGTTGGGAATGGAGGGATATTTCAAAAAAAGCTTCCAGAAGAAAAATAAAGTATTATAGATTAACTAATGGAATGTCTTACCGAGAGAGTAGCTAGTCAATATGAATTTGATAAGAGACTTCCTTCACTTACATAGGATGAGTATAATTTGAGCTTCCAACTATCCTAGAGTGAAGAAGAGACAACGGTCATTTTCACAAATAAACATATATTTCAAGAAGGTAAGGAGGTAACTACTGTTTTAAAAAATGATGATTGAGTTTATTTAAGATTCAAACATGAGGCATCAGGAAACGGAGGCTTGTATATAGAATATGGTGAATCAAATTGATTAGCTGATGGATATATTATCTGACAAGATGCAAGGGAGTTTACGCAATTCTATTGAAACTGATATTATCGACCAAGAGGCAATCACCCTTAGTAGTGAAGAAAAGCCTCCCAAAGAAGAAGACAAAGAAACCTCCATCTAAAAAGAGAAAGTAGAGGATTAGAAGAAGATAATTGAAAAAGATGAGCCAAAAGCCTTTGTCCAAGAAGAAGAAGAAGAAGAGAGGATATAGGAGGTTGATAAAGAGCTGGCAGAGGAACGAAGTAAGGAAACTACAAATGAGGTGCTGGTAGTGACCTTAAGTATAGAGGGTTCCCACTTCGTCAAAGATAAATTGTTCGACCCAATCAATGATTTAGGGAGTTTTGTTATTCCCTCTTTCATTAATAGCTTGACATTAAAAAGGGCACTTTTGCTTGAAATGAAGTTTATTAATTTGATAAATTAGGTCTTTGATATTATCTTGCAATAGGTGGTTTGTTTATAGGCTATGAAACTGTTTTATAGAGAAAAGATTGGAAGCAAGCCGCTGATCATTGATCTAGGATGACATTAAACATACAAGTTATATCAAGCCATTGATGTTAAAGAAGCATTACATGGGAGGCAACCCATTAGTTAGTTTTAATTTTTTTTCAATTTTATTATTATCTTTTGTTTGTTTTCTCTTAGTATAGGATTTTATGTTTTGTTATGTTATTTCTTTTGTTTCCTTTTATCCGTTTCTTTTATATTTTGCAAGGATGTTAGTTTCATATTGGATGGATCAAAATCAAAGAAATCGCCACAATCAGGAAAGTATCAAACTACCCGCTCACTTGCATATTTGATTGTATTATGTACATTGAGGACAATCTACAACTTTAAGTTTGGGGATGGGCTGATTGAATTTTAAACTGAATTCTTCAAGTTTATTATAATCCTGATTATAAATTTTATTAATCGATATCTTGAATTGGATGAAATATGTCCATAAATACTATGTTGTTGTTGAATATTGACTTGAATTGGTGTGTAAAAGGATGATGGTTAGAATGAAATTAGCTTTCTAAGTCATATTTTTTGTAATCAATGAAATTTTCAAGTTGAATGAACGCACATAGTATTTACAAACATATACCCATACTTTTTTGTGAGCATTTGAGCCTAAAGAGCAAAATCTCCAAACTTTTAAGCTATGTTCTAAATAGAAAAATCTCCAAATTTTTAAGCTATGTTTATTCTTACATGTGTCATATCGTGTATAGTAAGATAATTCTAGAACTTGCTTTTATTTTGTATGTTGAGACCGTATTTGTTAAATTATAAACATTGACATGACAAATGCATTTAGATTCACGAACTTTTTTTGGCCTGTTTCTTTAAAATTACCATACCCTTAAAGTTACCTTTAGGAATAACCCAGTTGAGCCTTAGTCTTTTTCATTTATTTTACCCATATATTAACCTTATTCTTATTTTTCTTAAAAGACCCATTTATCATTTTAAACCCTAAAGGTTATTTACTTTATTTATTTACTGAGACTTGCAATTTATGAAAGGTCTCATATCTGTTGAATTATGGTACTGGATGCTCAAATTGAGTTGTGTGAAAAAAAACAAGCACAAAAGAAAAGTAGTAAAAGTAAGTAGTACTGATAGAGTTGCACCAAAAGGACTTGTGTATACTTGTAAACAAGTCTTGAAATATATTGTGCAGTAAACTTCCTTCAATTTAACCCTTTTATTATCCTAATCATACCATACCTAAATCTCATTTCAACCTTATAAAGACCTTTTGATTTTTGTTTCTAGTTTATACATAAGTGGTGGAGATGTGATTTTATTAGAAGCCTATGGTAAGAGTTCTACTATGCATTGCCTAAGAGCTTTGATGCTTTTCACCATAAACCCTTAAGAGCATTGAGTGAAATCTTGGTGAGAGTGTAAAGAGATATGCTTTTGATTTCAATATGACTGTTGATGTGATTACTATTAATATTGCTTAGGAAGATAATTTTAAGACAACTTGACTCTAATTGTATGTTAATTTGATTCAATAAGAAAAGATGATGTATAGTATAAATGAACAAGTTGAGATTGACGTGTAAAATTTATAATTTTGATTATGGTTTTCTTGAGGATAAGAAAAAGTTTAAGTGTGGGGATGTCTGATAGATGGATATTTGACTGTATTTTTACACCTATATCAAATTCATTTTCCTTAATATTTTATACTTTTATTGTATATTTGGTACTTAATATGCTCCAAGTGTGTTTATAAGTGATAATTTCCTTTATGGACTCAAAGGAGAAGAATTTAGACAAAAACACAACATAAAATGAAGAATTAACAAATCTGAAGGAATGCACAGTCGTGCATATTGACCATGCACTTTCATGATACCCAGAAAATTTCAATTATCCACAGAATACACAGTCATGCATTAGCCGAAAACCTAGAATTTCATTTAAAAGTAACAGTTTAGAGGCAGTTGAAGAGAGGAGATTTTGGGAGGTGATTCTAGACATGGAGTTAGTCTAAAAGGGACGATGTTGGTCCAGAAAAGTGGACAATAAAGAAATCATCGATAGATCCATTGGAATACAACCTCTACATCGAAAGAACATTTGATAGAAGATAATCAGGGAGATTTGAAATTTTGACCTATTGTTTTCTATTTGTTTTTCTTTCAATGTATGTTCGATTTCGTGTTCAATTATATGCAACTAAATGTCCAGTTAGTATTTAGGTTAGATAAACTATTTTGATACCTTAACATGTTTTGATTTTTCTATTAATGTAATTGATTGATTGATTTTTTGCAATCCCATTGGTTGTTTTATTTATATTATAGTGTTCTAAAGTATTAGACCATAATCTAATTTCATATTAGAATTGAGAAATAGTAGGTTTGAATAGATCCATGATAATTAGAAAGAGTTAATTGCATCCTTAGAGATAGGATGACATAAATCTTCTAGATTATGGTCAAACATAATAAAGGGATTCATTAAATGTTAACACAATCCTTTAAGATTTAACCTAAGTAATTCAGTTAGAAACTTTAAGATTAGTTGTTAGTAGACTCAAGGTCTGCTACTAGTATACCATACGAGTCTCCACGGTCCAATAAATCATTAAAACAATTGCATGATAAAAGGTCAATTTATTAAGGGTTTAGGGGGATTCGAAACCTAGATATTAATTAATAGATATCGATAATTTCCTAGTGCTTCCTAAATTCTCTGTTCAATTTCGCTAGTTATTTTCTTTTACTTGCTTAGTTTTAATTTCTTTTAATTAAAAATTCAAAATCAATCCTTAAGCTAGATAATAGGGGAAGGGTAATTACTAGTGTTCGTTGTCTTTTGGGATCGATCCATACTTGTCGGTAATAGCTACAGCTACACTGTGCACTTATAGTCATTACAATATTAACTAACTCAAAATAGGTCAATCATTTTGCCTATGATCTAACACCGCCAGTACCCCACTAATGAATTTATCAGACTCATCGTAATGAATTTTAAACATGAGTTCAAATTTGAGAAATTGAAACATTAGCTCCAACACAGTGGATTGTTTTAACTTTTTGAAGTACTTTGTGTTACATATTTCACACCTTTATAGGGATTGCCTGTTTAATAGCTGCTTGTATTTTTTTCATTTACCTTTACACTTAGTCTTTTCTCACTAAGTGACACAAAAAATTTATTTTTTTTATGACAAACAAACACTTCTCCATTTTCAAATACATATACTTTTCGCTTAAATTATCAAGAATATATTGTAAATAAATCAAGTGTTCATTTTCACCCTTATAAATAATGATGTAATCAAGATTCACCACTATAAAACATCTATAAATTCTTATAAACTAAGTTAAATAAAGAGAATTTACATACTTCTAATAATATTCACAAAGCAAAGAAAGATATTTCTAATTTTTGACAGAGGGATTAACAAGAATTACTAGCTTCTTTGATATCTTTCCTTTTATAAAGAAAGCATAGGATTTTACTAATTCTAATTAGAATTAATTTATAAATACAAAATTAGAATTTAATCTTAAAATTTTTAAATATATCATTTTCTATCTCTAAAGTTTTTAAAGTTAATAATTAAGACCAATTTAATTTAGATTAATTATCTCTTTTTAATTGCTTTATATATGTAACTTATTATGTTTCTAACACGTTGACAATGACAATAAATTATACTTATAATTAAATAATTTTGAATTGTTCAATTAAATAATTTACAATTATAAATCAAGATGAATGTCTAACAACATATCACAAGCACCTAAATATTGTGAATATCAAAGTGGTTTGATTTAACTTATTTACTTATAGTTATAACATATAATTTAATCTTTCATCGTCTCATGTTTTAATTAGATAGATAGTATGGAATTAGTGTCTAGTTCATTAAAATTCAACCATGTTTGTTCTTATAAATTAATAATTGATTTATATTAATGTTCAATAATATTTTTTTCAAATTTTAATTCATTTTGGTCATAAATAATTTACAACAAATAATTTTAAAACATTCTTCCAAATTATTTTAGAGAAACAAATCTTTTATTTACTTATTCAACTATCTCCACGTAATTCATACTATATAAAAGTACTACTAATTAAGTTATCCTTAATAAAACAAGTCATAATTAGTATTAAAACATAATGATTCTACATGAAATACTTTGATAATTTTAAGTTTATGGATCAATTATATAACCGCTATATTGAGGACATATAAATTAATAAGTAAATTTCAATTTGAGATCCTCATTATTGGGCCAATTCAGTAAACTTATTTTCTAATAACTACTCACACATCTATTTAAGCATTTTAATATTTTAATTTATAAGATCAATTACTTTCCTTATAAAAAATATAATATGCACTAGTTTTACCATACCATCAATATCTTCTCATAATGGGATTATAACCCAAAATAATTTAGGAATAATACATGTCATCAATATTTTTTGGATGCGTTAAATAGAGATAGGATTGAATATCAAAAAAAAATTATTCAATGGAATTGTCACCCTACCTTACTAAGAGAAGATAAAGAAAAACTTAAAGGAATAAAAAAGGTTATAAAAAAATGAGTTTGGGGTCCAATTCAAAAATATGAATGGTGTTAGGCATATTATTGACTATCTAACACTATAAGAAAATTTTCGTTTAGCGACAGACATTATCGACGAAAAACCTAAACATTCCATCAGTAAGTCAAGTTAGCGACGAAATTTACCAACGGACAAATATGTCGTAGAAACGACCGTAGGTAATAATTTTCGACGAATAATAGAATGTCCTTAGGTAAATTTACTGACGAAAAATTTATTTAACCATTGGTGAATATACCGACAGTTGTTTGTGCAGTTGACCGTCAGTATTTTTCCATAGGTAGATTTACAGACGGTATTGCTTATTCCGTTGGTATGTTTATTACAGCATTACCGACGGTTATGTTTGTTCCATCAGTGAGTATACCAATAGTTATTCTGCGGCAAATCCTGTCGGTAAATTTGATGACAGAATTGGTTATTCCATCTGTTACTTAATGTCAATATTACCAACGGTTTGTTATTTTCCATTGGTAAATATAACTAATTTCACTAATGCACTTTTGTTGTTTCGTCGATAAATTAACCAAAAAATATTTTTAAAAAATATATCGTCATTAAATTTTATTAGATGATCTTGTCGTTGATTCATAATTTAAACAGTTATGAATTATCTGTGCATAATAATTTGATTTGTTTATATATTTAATTTGTTTAAACAAAAAATTGATTGATGATATAAAGTTAAAATTATCTTAATTGATAATAAAAACATTAAATTGTACATAATAAGTTTTTGTAATTCAAATGAAATGACTAAAAGTACACTATTGATTTGGTGACTATGGATGCTCTGATTGCTGCGATGAGATGCTACCCCTCCCCTTCAACTCATACATCTCATTATGAAGCTGAGCTATGTACTCTATTAACTATTGCAACTGAGTTGCCAATGTATGCACTATGCTCCAAAGCTCTTAGATCATTGGTTATGGACTACCTACTAGATACTGTTGTACTAGACGTGGAGGAAAACAAGTGTTAGCAAATGAACCTAAGCCGAATATCCTTCCACGATAGTCCCTACCATCCACTGCATGAAGATAGGTTTGATTCTCATCAACATCTTTAGATTGTTGAGATTGTCATTGAATTCTTTCTTGTATTTGGTCCTATTAGAAGGCAATGTTTATATTAGTAAGTGATAATTATTAAGCATTAATATCAAACCATAAATTTTACATATATTTAGTTCTCTACATTAGGTGATGAGGAATGTCACACAGTCATGCTTCTTAGTGTAAGTGTAACATCCCGGTCCCACCTAACGGGTCGGATCAGGGAAACGGGTCTATGAGAAGACCAATGAGAGAAGTAAGGA
>JANQBM010604397.1:0-16086 GCA_025594535.1 Erythroxylum domingense | reverse complement strand
AATTGTACTGTGTGGGAAATTATGCTATATGCTCAGTGTGTTGCATGAATTGAGTGGACCATCGATGATGGTTTCCTAACTGAGTTCGCAAACTCACCCAAAATTGCAAATTATTTTTCAGGACCTAGAGATTAAACTCCTAGCTCCAGAGGGACTTCTCTGAGATTGTGTAGATCAGATTGGTGAGAGAGGTAATGGCACACAGGTCGGTCAGTTAGGATTTCTGGATTTTGGATGACCCAGATAGTTGCTGTATTTCTTCCTCTTTCATAGTATCTGTATTAAGGTCTGTATTTACAGACTGTACCTTTGATGTATAAAACTGTTGATTTTTGAGTAATGAAAAGAGGAAGGATTTGGTTTTAAAAATCTTGTAATTTTATAATTATTGCTTTAATTATTCAATTGATATGATGCCATATGGAGTATTGTAGTGATCGCACGCAGCACTCCCTTATCTTAGGATATGTATTGAAATGACCTACGGGCATCCCGGTGTGTACCCTAGGGTAATGGGGTGTTATAATGCCAACAGGTTGTTTTACCCACTGATGGTGCCTAGCAACCGTGCCAATGGGCGATTTTACCCACCCAAGGTGTATAGTGACCGTGCCAATGGGTTGTTTTACCCACTAAGGGAGCCTAGCAACTATGCCAACAGGCTATTTTTCCCACTGAATGTGCCTAGCGACCGAGCCAACGAGTTATTTTACCCATCAAAGATGCCTAGCAATGGTCCAAACGGATTTTTTTGCCCACCGAAGGCACCCATTGAGCTATTTTTCCCATAGAAGGGGCCTAGTGGTCATGCCAATGAGTTGTTTTACCCGCTAAACGTGCATAACGACCTCGCCAAAGGGCAGTTTTACGCACCGAAGGTGCCCAAAGGGTTCTTTTTCTCATTGAGGGTGCCTAGCAACTGTGCCAATAGGTTGTTTTGCCCACTGAAGTACCTAGAGACTGTGCCAACGGGTTGTTTTGTCCACCGAAATGGCCTAGTGACCATGTCAACGGGATGTTTTACCTACTGAAGGTGCCCAATGGGCTGTTTTTCCCACCGAAGGGGTCTAGTGGTCAAGCCAATAGGCTTTTTTGCCCACCGAAGTTACCCAGCAGCTATGCCAATGGCTGTTTTGCACACAAGAGGTACCCAATGAGTTGTTTTTCCCACCTAAGGGGATCAACGACTATGCGAAAGGGTTGTTTTGCCCACTAATAGTGCCTAGTGACTATGCCATCAAGTTGTTTTACCCACCGAAGGTGTCCAATGGGCTATTTTACCCACCGAAGGTCTGCCAATGGGCTATTTTGCCCACCAAAGTTGTGCCAATTAGTTGTTCTTTTCAACCGCATATGCCTAGCGACCGTGGCAAAAGACAGTTTTATCGACCGAAGTTGCCAGACAGGAAGTTTTGCCAGCTGAAGGTGTGCCAATGGGCCATTATTCCATCGAATGTGTCCAATGATCCTTTTAATGGACTATTTTGCCCATCGAAGGCGTGCCAACGGGTTGTTTTTCCCATCGGAGGTGCCAAGTGATTGTTCCAACAGGTTGTTTTAACCACCTAGGGTGCCTAGTGAACGTGCCAATGGGTTGTTTTTTCGACCGAAGGCATGCCAGCAGGCTATTTTTCCACCAAAGGTATGCCAGCAAGCTGTTTTTCCATCGAATACACCTAGTGACTGTGCCAACGGATTGTTTCGCCCCTAGAAGGTGTACCAATGGGCTGTTTTCCCACCGAAGGTGCCTACCGACCATGATGACGGGCTTTTTGCCCACTGAAGGTGCACCAATGCACTGTTTTTTTCCACTGATTGTGCCTAGTGACTATGCAATACGATTGTTTTGCCCACCGAAGGTGCCTAGCGACCATGTCAATGGGCTGTTCTACCCATCGAAGGTGGGCCAACGATCTATTTTGCCCACCAAAGGTGTGCGAACTGGCCGTATTTCCATCTACTATGCCTAGTGACCGTGCCAATGGAATGTTTTGCTCGCCAAAGGTGCCCGAAGGACTGTTTTCCCGTAAAAGGTGCCTGGAGGCAGTACCAACGATCTGTTTTGCCCATGTAAGGTGTGCCAACGGGCTGCTTTTCCAACGAAAGGTGCATAACAACCGTGCCAATAGGTTGTTTTGCCTAGGAAAGGTGACTAGAGACCATTCCAATGGGTTGTTTTAACACCTAAGGTGACTAGCTACTGTTCCAACAGGTTGTTTTTCCACCGAAGGAGCCTAGCGAGTGTGCCAAAAGGCTATTTTTTCCATCTGAGGTGCCTAGCTACCGTGCCAATAGGCTTTTTTAAACACTGAAGGTGCCCAATGGATGTTTTTCCCACCGAGGTTGCCTAGCAACTGTGCCAACGGGTTGTTTTATTCATCGAGGATGCCTAAAGACCGTTCCAACTTGCTTTTTTACTCACCGAGGGTGTCTAGCGACCATGCCAAAGGGTTTTTTACCTACCGATGGTGCTTAGCGACCCTAACAACGGATTGTTTTGCCCACTGAACGTATGCCAACATGCTATGTTTCCCAGTGAAGGCACTTAGTTTCCATACGAACGGGCTATTTTGCCCACCAAAGGTGCCTAACGACCTTGTCAACGAGCTATTTTACCCACCGAATGTGCTCAACGGATTGTTTTTCCCACCAAAGATGCCTAGCAACTGTACCAATGGTCTGTTTTGCCCACTAAGGTGTGCCAACGGGATGTTTTACCTATCGAGGGTGTGCCAACGTATTGTTTTTTCCACCAAATGTCCCTACCAACTGTGCCAATGGGCTGTTTTACCCACCGAGGGTGCCTTACGACCCTTCTAATGGGTAGTTTTGCCCATCGAGGGTGCCTAGCGACCGTGCCAATAGACTGTTTTTCCCACAAAAGGTGCCTAGTGACCTTGCCAATGGGCTGTTTTATTCATCAAAAGTGCCTACCAATGATGCCAATAGGCTGTTTCGCCCACCAATGGTAATGGGTTGTTTTACCCAAACAAGGTGCCTAATGACCGTGCCAACAGGCCGTTTTATCCACCTAAGGTTCCCAACGGGTTGTTTTTCCTGCCAAAGTTACCTAGCCGCCTTGCCAACCGGTTGGTTTGTCCACCAAAGGTGCCTAATTGATTATTTTTCCCATCAAAGGTGCCTAGTTACCTTGCCAACGGGCCGTTTTGTCCACCAAAAGTGCCTAATGTCGGTGCCAATGAGCAGTTTTGCCAACCAATGGTAATGAGTTGTTTTACCCATGCAAGGTGTGTAGTGACTATGCCAACGGGATGTTTTACCCATCGAAGGTACCCAACGGTCTATTTTTCCCACCAAGGGTGCCTTGTAACCGTGCCAATGGGCTGTTTTGCCTGGAAAAGAAGACTAGAGACCATTCCAACAGACTGTTTACCCATAGCAGGTGACTAGTGACCGTTCTAAGGGGCTCTTTTCCCATCAAAGGTGACTAACGATCATTCCAACGGGCTGTTTTCTCACAAAAGATGCCCAACGGGTTATTTTTCCACTAAAGGTGCCTAGGGACCGTGCGAACGGGTTGTTTTGCCCACTGAAGCAGCCCAAGGGGCTATTTTTTCCATCGAGGGTGCCTGGCAACCGTGTCAACGGGTTGTTTTGCCCACCGAAGTGCCTAGTGACCGTGCCAATAACCTGTTTTGCCCACTGAAGGGGCACAGTGACACTGCCAACGGGCTGCTTTTCCCACCAAAGGTGCCCAATTGGCTATTTTTCCACCAAAGGTGCCTAGCAAACATGCCAACGGGCTGTTTTGCCCATAGAGGGTGCCTAACGATCGTGTCAACAAGTTTTTTCACCCACCTAAGGTGCCTAGCAAACGTGCCAACGGACTGTTTTCCCCACAGAAGGTGTGCCAATGGGGGTCTATTTTTCCATCGAATATGCCTACTGACAGTTCCAACAGACTGTTTTGCCCACCGAAGGTGCACCAACGGACTATTTTCCCCACCAAAAATTCCTAGCGGTAGTGTCAAGGGCTATTTTGCCCAACGATGCCAATGGGTTGTTTTGCCCATCAAAGGTGCCTAACGTTGGTGCCAACGGGTCATTTTTTCCACCAAATGTGCCTAATGATCATGCCAATAAACTGTTTTGCCGAACAAAGGTATGCCAACGGGCTATTTTTCCAACCAAAGGTGCCTAGAGTCCTTGCCAACGGTTGTTTTACCCACCGAACGTGTCCAACAGGTTGTTTTGCCCATCAAGGGTTGTCTTTCCCACCAAAGGTGCCTAGCAACCATACCAACGGGCTGTTTTACCTATTGAATGTGTGCCAACAATCTATTTTGCCTACTGAAGGTATGTCTAGTGGCTAATTTTCCACCGACTATGACTAGTGACCGTGCCAATATAGTGTTTTACCTACCAAAGGGCTGCTTTTCCCACAAAAGGTGCCTAGCGACAATACCAATGGTCTATTTTACCCACCAATGGTGTGTCAATGGGTTATTTTGCCCATCGAACGTGTGTCAAAGGGCTGTTTTTCCAACCGAGGGTGCCTAGCAACCATGCCAACGGGCTATTTTACCTAGAGAAGGTGACTAGAGACAGTTCAAACAGGCTATTTTCCTACCGAAGGTGACTAGCAACCTTTCCAACAGGCTGTTTTCCCACTGAAGATGCCCAACGGGTTGTTTTTCCACCTAACGACCATAGCGAACATGCCAAAGCACTATTTTGACCACCGTAGATGCCAAGCTATCGTGCCAATGGGCTTTTTTAAACACCGAACGTGCCCAACGGATTGTTTTTACCACCGAGGGTGCCTAGTCACCGTGCCAACGGGATGTTTTACGCATCGAAGGTGACTAACAATAATTCTAACAAGCTGTTTTCCTACCGATGGTGACTAGTGACCATACCAATGGAATGTTTTGCCCACCAAAGGTACCCAATGGGTTGTTTTTTCACATAAAAGGTGCCTAGCAACAATACCAACGGTCTATTTTGCCCACCAAAGGTGTACCAACGGGCTATTTTGCCCATCGAAGGTGTGCCAACGGGCTGCTTTTCCAACGAGGGTGTCTAGCAACCATGCCAACAGGTTGTTCTGTCTAAAGAAGGTGACTAGAGACTATTCCAATGGGCTGTTTTCCCACCAAAGGTGACTAGCGACAATTCCAACGGGTTGTTTTCCCACCGAAGATGCCCAATAGGCTATTTTTTCACCAAAGGAGACTAACAAATGTACCAAAGGGCTATTTTGCACACCATAGGTGCCAAGCAACCGTGCCAATGAGTTGTTTTGCCTACCAAAGGTGACTAGCAATAGTTCTAATAAGTTGTTTTCCCACCGAAGGTGACTAGTGACCGTTCCAACAGGCTGTTTTCCCCCTAAGTTGACTAGTGATCATTCCAACAGGCTGTTTTTCAACAAAGATTCCTAGCAAATGTGCCAACAGACTGTTTTACCATCGTAGGTGACTACTGACCGCTTCATAGGCTATTTTCCCCCTATGTTAACTAGCGATCATTCCAATAGGTTGTTTTCCCACTGAAGGTGACTAGTGACTATGCCGATGGGTTGTTTTACCCACTGATGGTGCCTAGCAACCGTGGCAATGGATTGTTTTACCCACACAAGGTGTATAGTGACCATGCCAACGGGCTGTTTTACCTACCAAGGGGGCCTAGCAACTTTGCTAATGAATGTGTTTAGTGACCATTTCAACGGACTATTTTGACCACTGAAGGTGTGCCAACAGGTTTGTTTTCCCATAAGAGGCGCCAAGTGACCATTCTAATAGGTTGATTTGCCCACCTAGGGTGTCTAGTGAATGTGCCAATGGGCTATTTTTTTCACCATAAACATGTCAGCATATTGTTTTTCCATCGAATGCGCCTAGTGATCGGGCCAATTGACTGTTTTGCCCACTGAAGGAGTGCCAACGAGCTATTTTTCCCACCCAAGGTGCCTAGCGACCACGCCAATAGGTTGTTTGCCTATTGAAGGTGCATCAACGCATTATTTTTTCCACTGTTTGTGCCTAATGACTGTGTCAAACGGTTGTCTTGCCCACTGAAGGTGCCTAGCGAATATGTCAACGGGCTGTTTTACCCACCGAAGGTGCACAAATGCACTGTTTTTTCCATCGATTGTGCCTAGCGATCGTGCGAAAGGGTTGTCTTATATTTCAAAGGTGCCCAGCGATCGTGTCAATGGGCTGTTTTGCTAACCCAAGGTGCCCAACGACTGTGCCAATAGGTAGTTTTGCCCAATGAGGGTGCCTAAGGATCGTGCGAACAGGTTATTTTTCCCATCAAAGGTGCCTAACGACCCTGTCAACGGGCTATTTTACCCATCGAAGGTGCCCAACGGGTTGTTTTCCCACTGAAGGTGTGCCAACTAGATGTTTTTCCCACCGAAAATGCCTAGCGTTCGTACCAATGGCTGTTTTATCCACTGAAGGTTTCCAATGAGCTATTTTTCTATCGAAGGATCCTAGCAGCTGTGCCAATGGGTTGTTTTGCCTAACGAAGGTGCCTAGGGATGTTTTATCCATTGAAGGTGCCTAGCGATTGTGCCAACAGGCTATTTTTCCCACCGAAGGTGCCTAGCAATTGTACCAACGAGCTGTTTTGTCCACCAAAGGTGCCCATCGGACTATTTTTTGACCAAAGGCTCCTAACAAACATGCTAATGGGCTGTTTCAACCATCAAAGGTGCCTAATGACTGTGACAACGAGCTGTTTTGCCCACCCAATGTATATAGCAACCGTACCAAAGGGTTATTTTACCCATCGAGGGTGCCTTGCGACCGTGTCAATGGGTTGTTTTACACACTGAGGGTGCCTAGCGATTGTGCCAATGGGTTGTTTTGCCCACTGAAGGAGCCCAAAAGGTTTTTTTGCCATCGAGGGTGCTTAGCAACCATGCCAATGGGCTGCTTTGCCCACCGAAGTGCCTAGTAACTACGCCAATGAGCTATTTTGCCCACCTAAGGGGCCTAGCAACCGAGCCAACGGGCTGTTTTACCCACCCAAGATACTAAACGGGCTGTTTTTCCCATCAAAAGTGCCTAATTAGTTGTTTTTCCCATAGAAGGTGCCTAATGACCTTGCCAACAGGTTGTTTTATCCACCAAAAGTACCTGGCGATGGTGCCAACAGGCTGTTTTGCTCAACGATGCCAATGGGTTGTTTTACCCAGCCAAGGTGGCTAGCGACCGTGGCAATGATTTGTTTTTCCGTCGAAGTTGCCTAGCGTCTGTACCAATGGGTTGTTTTATCGACCGAAGGTGCCTAAGAGGCTATTTTCCCACCAAGGGTGCCTAGTAACGGTACATACGGGCTATTTTGCCCACTGATGTCAATGGGTTATTTAACCCACACAAGGTGCCTAACGACCATGCCAACAGTTTGTTTTTTTGCTGAAGTTGCCTAGCGTTTGTGCCAATGGGCTATTTTACCCATTGAGGGTGCCTAGCAACGGTGCCAACGTGCTGTTTTGCCCAGAGAAGGTGACCAACGATCATTCCAAGGGGCTCTTTTCCCACCAAGGTGACTAGCAATCGTTCTAACGAGCTGTTTTCCCACTAAAGATGCCCAACGGGCTGTTTTTCCACCAAAGATGCCTAACGAACGTGCCAACGGGCTATTTTGCCCACCCAAGATACCCAACGAGGTATTTTTCCCCAAAATCTCATAGCAAAAGTGCCAACGGGTATTTCGACAACCAAAGGTGCCTAGCAATAGTGACAACGAGCTATTTTGCACACCCAAGGTGCCTAGAAACCATCCAACGAGCTGTTTTACTTACGGAGGGTTCCTTGCGACTATGTCAATGGCTAGTTTTCCCCACCAAGGGTGGCTAGCGATTGTGCCAATGGGTTATTTTTCTCACAGAAAGAGCTCAATTGGCTCTTTTTTCCATCGAGGTTTCCTAGCAATTGTGTCAATAGGCTATGTTACCTATCGAAGTGCCTAGCTACCATGCCAACGAGCTATTTTGCCCGCCAAAGGTGCCTAGCGATCGTTCCAATGGGCTGTTTTACCCATTAAAGGTGCCTAATGGGTTTTTTTACCAATCGATGGTGTTTAGCCACCGTGCCAATGAGCTGTTTTACCTACTAAACGTGTGCCAACGGGCTATTTTTCCCATTGAAGATCGTTCTAAAAAGCTATTTTGCCCACCGAAGATACCCAACGTGCTATTTTTCCCAACGAAGGTGCCTAGTGACCATGCAACGAGCTGTTTTGCCCACCAAAGGAGCCCAACAATCATGTGAACAAGCTCTTTTACCCACCAAAGGTGCCCAACAAGTTGTTTTGCCCACCAATGGTGCGTAACGACTGCGCCAACTAGCTATTTTACCCACCGAAGGTGCCAATCAAGCTATTTTCCCAACAAAGATGCCTAGCAACCATAGCAATGGTCTATTTTGCCTACTGAAGGTGTACCAATGGGTTGTTTTGTCAATTGAGAGTGTGCCAACGGGCCATTTTTTTCACTTAATGTGCCCACTGATCGTGCCAATGGACTGTTGTGTCCATCTAAGGTTTGGTAATGGGCTATTTTTCCCATTAAAGTTGCCTAGCGACTGTGCCAACGGGCTATTTTCCCATTTAAGGTGCCTAGTGACCTTAAAAATAGGTTGTTTTGTGCACCGAATGTGCCTAGCTACCGTGTCAATGGATTGTATTGCCCATTAAAGTCATGTTAACGAGTTGTTTTTACCACCAAGGGTGCGTAGTGTCCTTGCCAATGGGTTGTTTTAACCATCGAAGATGCCCACTGGGCTGTTTTTCCCATCAAAGGTGCCTAACAACCGTGCCAAAGGGTTGTTTTGCCCACAAATGGTGACTAGAGATCGTTCCAGTTGGCTGTTTTCCCACTGAAGGTGGCTAGCGAACGTGCCAACGGGCTTTTTTCCCACTGAAATTGGCTAGCAACCGTGTCAACTGGCTGTTTTACCCATCGAAGGTACCTAGTGACCATACCAACGGGCTATTTTGCCAATCGAAGGCATGCAAATGGGCTATTTTACCCATCGAAGGTGACTAGCGACCTTTCCAATGGGTTGTATTCCCACCCAAAGTGACTAGAGACCATACCATTGGGATGTTTCCCCATCAAAGGTGGCTAGCGACCATACAAACGGGTTGTTTTGCCCATTGAAGATGACTAGCGACCGTGAGAATGGGCCATTTTTCCCAACAAAGGTACCTAACGATCGTGCCAACGAGCTGTTTTTCCCACCGAAGGTGCCTAATGACTATACCAATTGGATATTTTGCACACTGAAGTCATGCAATTGCATTGTTTTTTCCACCAAATGTGCCCTAGTGACCATGTCAATGGACTGTTTTGCAGAAGGTGTTCTAACAGTCTGCTTTTTCACCGAAGGTGCTTAGTAATAGTACCAACGGGTTGTTTTGCCCACTAAAGGTGCCCAACGGGCTATTTTTCCAACAAAGGCTCCCAGCAAATGTGCCAATAGGATGTTTTGACCACCGAAGGTGCCCAACGATCGTAACAGTGAGCTATTTTTCCCACCCAAGGTGCCTAGCAACTGTGCAAATGGGCTGCTTTACCCCACCTAGGGTGCCTTACGACCGTGCCAATGGGTAGTTTTACCCATCGAGGGTGCCTAGCAACTATGCTAACAGACTTTTTTGCCCAATGGGTTGTTTTTTCCATCAAGGATGCCCAGCAATTGTGCTAATGGGTTGTTTTCTCGACTGAAGTGCCTAGCGACCATGCCAACGAGCTATTTTGCCCATTGAGCGGCCGAGCCAACAGGCTGCTTTACCCATCGAAGATGCTTAACAGGTTGCTTTCCTACTAAAGGTGCCCAGTTGGCTGTTTTTCCCACTGAAGGTGCCTAATAACCTTGCGAACGAGCTATTTTATCCAACAAAAGTGCCTAGCGACGGTGCCGACGGGCTATTTTTCTTATCGATGCCAATAGGCCATTTTACTTGCCCAAGTTGCCTAGCGATTGTGGCAACGGTTCGTTTTTCACTGAAGTTGCCTAGCGTCCTTGCCAATAGGCTATTTTACCCATTGAAGTTGCCTAAAGGGATGTTTTTCCCATCGAGGGTGCCTAGCAACCGTGCCAGCGAGCTGTTTTGCTTAGAGAAGGTGACTAGTGACCATTCCAACGAGTTGTTTTCCTAATGAAGGTGACTAACGACCATTTCAAGGGACTCTATTCCCACCAAAGGTGACTAGCGAACTTGTTAACGAGCTATTTTGTCAACTTAGGGTGCCTAATGAGCTACTTTTCAAGTAAAATCTTCGAGCAAACGTGTCAGTGGCCTGTTTCGACCATAAAAGTTACTTAGCAACAGTAACGACGAGCTGTTTTACCGACCCAAGGTGCCTAGTGACCTTGCCAACGAGTTGTATTATGCACCAAAAGTGCCTAGCGACGGTGCCAATGGGCTATTTTGCGCATCGATGGTAATGTGCTATTTTACCAACCCAAGGTACCTAGCGACCGTGCCAACAGTTATTTTTTTGTCCAAGTTGCCTATCGTCCGTGCGAACATGCTATTTTGCGCTCTAGTGGTGCCGAGCGATTGTGCAAACACACTGTTTTTCACACTGAGGTTTCCCAACGACTATGCCAGCTGGCTGTTTTACCCACCGAGGGTGTCTAACGACTGTGCCAATGGGCTATTTTGCCCACCAAAGGTGCCTAGTGACCATGCAACGAGCTGTTTTGCCCACCAAAGGAGCCCAACGATCATGTGAACAAGCTCTTTTACCCACCAAAGGTGCCCAACAAGTTGTTTTGCCCACCAATGGTGCATAACGACTGCGCCAACAGGCTATTTTACCCACCGAAGGTGCCAATCGAGCTATTTTCCCAACAAAGATGCCTAGCAACCATAGCAATGGTCTGTTTTGCCCACTGAAGGTGTACCAATGGGTTGTTTTGTCAATTGAGAGTGTGCCAACGGGCCATTTTTTTCACCTAATGTGCCCACTGATCGTGCCAATGGACTGTTGTGCCCATCTAAGGTTTGGTAATGGACTATTTTTCCTATTAAAGTTGCCTAACGACTGTGCCAATAGGCTATTTTTCCCATTTAAGGTGCCTAGTGACCTTGCCAATAGTTTGTTTTGTGCACCGAATGTGCCTAGCGACCGTGTCAATGGATTGTATTGCCCACTAAAGTCATGTTAACGAGTTGTTTTTACCACCAAGGGTGCGTAGTGTCCTTGCCAATGGGTTGTTTTAGCCATCGAAGATGCCCACCGGGCTGTTTTTCCCACCAAAGGTGCCTAACAACCGTGCCAAAAGGTTGTTTTGCCCACAAATGGTGACTAGAGATCGTTCCAGTTGGCTGTTTTCCCACTGAAGGTGGCTAGAGAACGTGCCAACGGGCTGTTTTCCCACTGAAAGTGCGTAGCGACCGTGTCAACTGGCTGTTTTACCCTTCGTAGGTGCCTAGTGACCATACCAACGGGCTATTTTGCCAATCCAAGTCATGCAAATGGGCTATTTTACCCATCGAAGGTGACTAGTGACCTTTCCAATGGGTTGTATTCCCACCTAAGGTGACTAGACACCATACCAATAGGATGTTTTCCCATCAAAGGTGGCTAGCGACCGTGCAAACGGGCTGTTTTGCCCATTAAAGATGACTAGCGAACGTGAGAACTAGCCATTTTGACCAACAAAGGTACCTAACGATCGTGCCAACGAGCTGTTTTTCCCACCGAAGGTGCCTAATGACTGTACCAATTGGATATTTTACACACTGAAGTCATGCAATTACACTGTTTTTTTACCGAATGTGCCCTAGCGACCATATCAACGAACTGTTTTGCAGAAGGTGTTCTAACAGTCTGTTTTTCCACCGAAGGTGCTTAGTAATAGTACCAACAGGTTGTTTTGCCCATCGAAGGTGCCCAATGGGCTATTTTTCCCACAAAGGCTCCCAGTAAATGTGCCAATAGGATGTTTCAACCACCGAAGGAGCCCAGCGATCGTGACAATGAGCTATTTTTCCCACCCAAGGTGCCTAGCAACCATGCAAACGGGCTACTTTACCCCACCGAGGGTGCCTTACGACCGTGCCAATGGGTAGTTTTACCCACCGAGGGTGCCTAGCAATTATGCTAATAGACTTTTTTGCCCAATGGGTTGTTTTTTCCATCGAGGGTGCCTAGCAATTGTGCTAATGGGCTGTTTTCTCGACTGAAGTGCCTAGCGACCATGCCAACAAGCTATTTTTCCCATTGAGCGGCCGAGCCAACAGGCTATTTTACCTATCGAAGATGCCTAACAAGTTGCTTTCCTACCGAAGGTGCCCAATTGGCCGTTTTTCCCACTGAAGGTGCCTAATAACCTTGCCAACGGGCTATTTTATCCAACAAAAGTGCCTAGCAACGGTGCCGACGGGCTATTTTTCTTACCGATGCCAATAGGCCATTTTACTTGCCCAAGTTGCCTAGCGATTGTGGCAACGGTTAGTTTTTCACCGAAGTTGCCTAGCGTACATGCCAACGGGCTATTTTACCCATCGAAGTAGCCTAAAGGGATGTTTTTCCCATCGAGCATGCCTAGCAACTGTGCCAACGAGCTATTTTGCCCAGAGAAGGTGACTAGTGACCATTCCAATGAGTTGTTTTCCTAATGAAGGTGACTAAAGACCGTTTCAAAGGACTCTATTCCCACCAAAGGTGACTAGCGAACGTGTTAACGAGTTATTTTGTCAACTTAGGGTGCCCAATGAGCTATTTTTCCACCAAAATCTTTGAGAAAACGTGTCAGTGGCCTGTTTCGATCATAAAAGTTACTTAGCAACAGTGACGACGAGCTGTTTTACTGACCCAAGGTGCCTAGTAACCATGTCAACGGGTTGTTTTACCCATGGAGTGTGCCTTGCGACCATGTCAACGACTAGTTTTGCCCGTCGAAGGTTCCTCACGATCATGTCAACGGGCTATTTTGCCCATCGAAGGAGCTCAACGGGCTATTTTTCCATCGAGCTTGCCTAGCAACCATGCCAACAGGCTGTTTTGCCTATCAAAGTGCCTAGCGATTGTGCCAACGAGTTGTTTTGCCCACTGAAGGGGCCCAGCGATCGTACCAATGGGCTGTTTTACCCGCCGAAGGTACCCAACGGGTAATTTTTCCCATCAAAGGTGCGTACCACCTTGCCAACGGGCTGTTTTACCCATCGAAGATCCCCAATTAGCTTTTCTCCCACCGAAAGTGCGTAGTGACCTTGCCAACGAGTTGTAGTGTCCACCAAAAGTGCCTAGCGATAGTGCCAACGAGTTCTTTTGCCCATCGATGCCAATGTGTTGTTTTAACTACCTAAGGTGCCTAGCGACTGTGTCAATAGTTTGTTTTACCCATCGAAGGTACCTAATGACCTGTTTTTCGTATCGAGGGTGCCTAGCAACTATGCCAACGGGTTGTTTTTCCCAGAGAAGGTGACTAGCGATCATTCTAATGGGCTCTTTTCCCACCAAAGGTGACTAGTGACCGTTTCAACGGGCCATTTTTCCATCGAAGATGTCTAACGGGCCATTTTTCCACAAAAGGTGCATAGCAAATGTGCCAACGGGCTATTTTGCCCACCAAAGTTGTCCAACAAGATGTTTTTCCACCAATGGCTCCCAACAAACTTGCCAACGGGCTTTTTCGACCACCGAAGGTGCCTGGCAACTGTGACAATGGGCTATTTTATCCACCCAAGGTGCCTAGAAACAAGGTCAAGGGGTTGTTTTACCCTCTGAGGGTCGCTTGCGACCATGCCAATGGATAGTTTTGCCCACCGAGGGTGCCTAGCGATCATGCCAACGGGTTGTTTTACCCCTCGAAGGAGCCCAATGGGCTGTTTTTTAAATCAAGAGTGCTTAGCAAATGTGCCAATGGGATGTTTTGCCCACCGAAGTACCTAGCGACCATGCCAATAAGCTATTTTGCCCACTAAAGGGGCATAACTACCGTGCCAACGGGCTATTTTACCTACCGAAGATGCCCAACGGGCTGTTTTTCCACTAAAGGTGGCTAGTCACCTTGCCAACGGGCTATTTTGCCTACCGAGCATTCCCAATTGACTATTTTCCACTAAAGATGCCTATCAATTGTGCCAACAGGTTGTTTTGCCCTCAGAGGATGTCTAATGATCTTGCCAACGGGTTGTTTTGGCCACCCAAGGTGCCTAGTGACTGTGCCAACGAACTATTTTGCCCGTCGAAGGTGTGCCAACATGCCATTTTTTCCACCAAATATGCCTAGTGACCGTGCCAACGGACTGTTTAGCCCACTAAAGGTACACCAATGGTTGTTTTTCCAACTGACATTGCCCAGTGACCATCCCAACAGTCTGTTTTGCCATATGAAAATTCCTAGCGACGATGCCAACAAGTTATGTTCCCCATCGATGCCATTAGGTTGTTTTTCCAACCAAAGGTGCCTAGCGATAGCGCCAACGGGCCATTTTTTCCACCAAATGTGCCTAATGATCGTGTCAATAGACTGTTTTGCCCAAAAAAGGTGTGCCAACAAGCTGTTTTTCCCACCTAGGGTGCCTAGCGTCCTTGGCAATGGCTATTTTACCCATCGAAAGTGCCTAATGGGATGTTTTGGCCACTAAGGGTTGTTTTTCCCACCAAAGGTGCCTAACAACCACACCAATGGGTTGTTTTGCCCACCAAAGGTGTGCCAACGAGCCTTTTTTCCACTGATAATGCCTAGTGACCGTGCCAACATAATGTTTTGCCCACTAAAGGAGCCCAAAGGGTTGTTTTTCCCACCAAATGTGCCTAATGATAGTACCAATGGTCTGTTTTGCACACTAAAGGTGTGCTAACGAGCTATTTTTCCCACCGAGGGTGCCTAGCAAGCATGTCAATGGGTTGTTTTTCCCAGAGAAGGTGATTAAGGACCATTCCAGTGGACTATTTTCCAGCCGAAGGTACCTAGGGATCTTTCCAAGGGGTTGTTTTCCCACCGAAGGTGACTAAAGATAGTGCCAACGGGTTATTTTGCCACTGAAGGTAACTAGCGATAATTTCAACTGGCTATTTTCCCCCTAAGTTGACTTGCGATCATTCCAACGGGCTATTTCCCACCGAAGGTTCCCAATGGGTTGTTTTTCCACCAAAGGTGTCTAGTGAACATGCCAACAGGTTGTTTTGTGCACCGTAAGATCCTAACGACCGTGTCAACTGGCTTTTTTACCCATCAAAGGCATGCAAACGTGCTATTTTTCCACCGAATGTGTCTAGCGACCATGCCAATGGAGTATTTTGAGCACCAAAGGTGTGCCAAGTGGCTATTTTTCCAATCAAAAGTGCCTAGCAACCGAACCAATAGGCTTTTTTATGAACCCAAGACGCCCAGTGACTGAGCCAAATGGTTGTTTTGCCCACCCAAGGTGCATAGGGACTGAGGGAACAGACTGTTTTACCCACTGAGGGTGCCTAGCAATTGTGTAAATGTACTATTTTGCCCACCGAAGGTGCCAAGCGACCGTGCCAACTAGTTGTTTTGCACTTCAAGGGTGCGTAACGACCGTTCCAAAATGTTGTTTTGCTCGTCGAAGGTGACCAACTAGTTTTTCCAATCAACAATGCCTAGTGAACGTGCCAATGGGCTGCTTTACCCGCCGAAGGTGTCTAGCGACCCAATTGACGGGCTATTTTTCCCACCAAAGGTGCCTAACGACCATTCCAATGGGTTATTTTGCCTGCCGATGGTAACCAGTAGCCTTTCCGACAGACTATTTTGCCCATCGAAGGTGTGCCAATGGGCCTTTTTTACCACCAAAAGTGCCTAGCGACCATGCCAACGGGTTGTTTTGTCCATTCAAGGTGACCAATGGGTTGTTTTTCCCACTGAAGGCACCTAGATACCAGGCCATTGGGTTGTTTTGCCCAACAAATGTGCCTAATGACCATGTGATCGAGTTTTTTTACCCACCGAGGGTGTCGAGCGACCGTGCCAATGGGGTGTTTTGCCTATTGAAGGAGCCCAATGGGCTATTTTGTAACACCCCAACTCCCGCTGAACCCAAACCTGATATCGAGAGTGATACCCGGATCCGAGCCCCGCAAGGGTGGCGTGTCACATCACTTAACACATCACTTAACAAAAC
>JANQBM010604074.1:0-16089 GCA_025594535.1 Erythroxylum domingense | reverse complement strand
AGGGCCCAAATGGCCATTGAAATTTCTGATGATTGTATTGATATGATTGAAAATGTTTATGGAATAAAGTGGGGCCCAATTTGGGTTATGGCTTCTTACTTATCATGTTTGTGGTTTAAAAAAAACATTTATACCAATTTTCTGAGTGATTGAGTACTTTAGCACGTCACCCTTACGGGGCACGGACTCGGATATCATCAACGATGTCGGGTTCGGGTCTTGTGAGAATGGGGTGCTACAATCCTAGTATTGGAAGGTTCATGTAGGTCTATATTTAAAACACCATCTAATCCTTAATGTGTGTGCCATGGTCAATTTATATATAGGTTGTTTTGATTACACATATATGTAAATTCAAATTAGATGTGAGTTATCACATATAGATGATCATCATTAACATTAATACATATGTGTCTCAAATATATAAGTCTTTATTAAAAACTAAATTATAGCATACAACATTCCATTAGGGTTATATCTAATCTAGATAAAAAATTTGTTGCCTATAATTATCTTTAAAAAAGGAAAAACAACATTCAAAAGAAAAGGATAACTTATGCTAAGCTATCCCCTAATGATATCTCAATTATATGATGCTATTCACTAAATTTCGACCTCTCCATCTCTTAAAAACATATATTAGATATGTTCTGAGACTTTTCTTTAATAGGTAGTTGCCAACCATGTATTTCGTAAAGATGAGAACAACATAAATTCTAAAAACTTCCCTTTTTAAGGATTTTTTTTGTTTTCTAAATAGCTTGTTTGATGTGAACACAATCTAAGATACAACTATATCCTAGGCCGTGTATTTTTTTCTTTCTTTTCAAAGATGAAAATACACACTGACATGCCTATATCTTAGCCAATGTATCTTTTCTTTCTTATGCAAATCTTTCTCGAAAGGTGTATGGGCTAAGACATAACTGTGACTCAAATCCTGCTTAGCTAAAAATGATATTTTTTTTGTTTATAGTTGATAATGAATTTTTGTATCTGTACTATTCTAATATAAGACTAAAGTAAGTGGACATATCATTTTATAATAGTTTTGTGGTAATAGAGGTTGATTCCATGAGAAAAGAATACACCTACTGAGTCTAACCTTCCTACCATTTTCTAATTAATAATAATTTTAGGTTTTAACTGTTTTAATTAAAACTAAAATAAATTGATAACTAACTTGGATCACTACTAGAAGATTCAAACTATAATCAATAAATAAAATAATATAAATAAATATCAAGCTTATAGTTCCCTCAAACTTCATCTTGCTTCCTTGATTTGGTTATAGAGATTATAGAAATTCTATCATTTAGACTGGTTAAGATTCATATTGAAATTAAATTTCATTTATCAACGTATAACTGTATATCCATTAACTGATTAAATAATATACCTATATATTCATTGAAATCCTACAAAATGTTATCCTAGTATTGGAAAGGTCATGTAGGTCTATATTTAAAACACCATCTAATCCTTAATGTGTGTGCCAAGGTCAATTTATATATAGGTTGTTTTGATTACACATATATGTAAATTCAAATTAGATGTAAGTTATCACATATAAATGATCATCATTAATATTAATACATATGTGTCTCAAATATATAAGTCTTTATTGAAAACTAAATTATAGCATACAACATTCCATTAGGGTTATATCTAATCTAGATATAAAATTTGTTGCCTATAATTATCTTTAAAAAAGGAAAAACAACATTCAAAAGAAAAAGAGAACTTATGCTAAGCTATCCCCTAATGATGTCTCAATTATATGATGTTATTCACTAAATTTCGACCTCTCCATCTCTTAAAAACATATAATAGATATGTTCTAAGACTCTTCTTTAATAGGTAGTTGCCAACCATGTATTTCGTAAAGATGAGAACAACATAAATTCTAAAAACTTCCCTTTTTAAGGATTTTTTTTGTTTTCTAAATAGCTTGTTTGATGTGAACACAATCTAAGATACAACTATATCCTAGGCCGTGTATTTTTTTCTTTCTTTTCAAAGATGAAAATACACACTGACATGCCTATATCTTAGCCAATGTATCTTTTCTTTCTTATGCAAATCTTTCTCGAAAGGTGTATGGGCTAAGACATAACTGTGACTCAAATCCTGCTTAGCTAAAAATGATATTTTTTTTGTTTATAGTTGATAATGAATTTTTGTATCTGTACTATTCTAATATAAGACTAAAGTAAGTGGACGTATCATTTTATAATAGTTTTGTGGTAATAGAGGTTGATTCCATGAGAAAAGAATACACCTACTGAGTCTATCCTTCCTACCATTTTCTAATCAATAATAATTTTAGGTTTTAATTGTTTTAATTAAAACTAAAATAAATTGATAACTAACTTGGATCACTACTAAAATATTCAAACTATAATCAATAAAGAAAATAATATAAATAAATATCAAGCTTATAGTTCCCTCAAACTTCATCTTGCTTCCTTGATTCGGTTATAGAGGTTATAAAGATTCTATCATTTAAACTGGTTAAGATTCATAGTGAAATAAAATGGCATTTATCAACGTACAACTATATATCCCTTGACTGATTAAATAATATACCTATATATTCTTTGAAATCTTACAAAATGTTACTTTAATACTAGAAGGGTCATACAGGTCTATATTTAAAACCCCATCTAATCCTTAATATGTGTGCCAAGGTCAATTTATATATAGGTTGTTTTGATTACATATATATGTAAATTCAAATTATATCTAATTTATCATGTATAGATGATCATCATTAATATTAATACATATGTATCTCAAATATATAAGTCTTTATTGAAAACTAAATTATAGCATACAAAATTCCATCAGGGTTACATCTAATCTAGATATAAAATTTTTCGCCTATGATTATCTTTGAAAAAGAAAAAACAACATTCAAAAGAAAAGGAGAACTTATGCTTAGCTATCCCCTAATGATGTCTCAATTATATGATGTCATTCACTTCTTTAGAGTAAATTTCGATCTCTCCATCTCTTAAAAACATATGTTAGATATGTTCTAAGATCTTCTTTAATAGATAGTTGCCAACCATGTTATTACGTAAAGATGAGAACAACATAAATTATAAAAACTTCCCTTTTCAAGGATTTTTTTTTTCTTTTTAAATAACTTGTTTGAAGTGAACACAATCTAAGATACAACTTTACCCTAGGCAATGAATCTTTTTCTTTCTTTTAAAAGATGAAAATACACACTGACACCAATGTATCTTTTCTTTCTTATTCAAATCTTTCTCGAGAGGTGTATAGGCTAGGACATGACTATGACTCAGATCCTACTTAGCCAAAAATTATATATTTTTTGTTTACAGTTTTCCATGTAACTCCTCCAGTTCTTGGTTATAAAATTCATTAAACAAATTTTCAATAATTACCTATAAATATAAAAACAATTAAATCAAGGTAATTTAGTTGAAAACATAAAAAAATTAAGGAAAATATATGCCTATAGTAATTTGGCACTTAAGGTTACCAAGGTTTTGGATATAATTCAGTATTTAAGGTTACTTTCTTATTCTCTTTCTCAAGATGGACAAACTACTCACAAATGGAAACTTCTTGTCCATCTTCTCTCTTAATTTTAAAAATTTCTCTATCAATCAATTAAATGGAATATTATAATCAAGATATTTGACGTGTATTAACTATACACAAATTTAATTAAGTATTTTTTAAAATCAATAATTATTGTATTAATGATAACAAAACTACCTCAACGTTACAATGAGTTCAACTTAAGACAATTACAAACAAAAGTTACAACTAATGACATGATAAATTACAAAAAAAAATAAAAGATAGCTGAAAAACATTATAAATTCCGTCTAGTCTTCATTCCTGGGGATAAATCATGTTAATCAAATTTAGCTTACATAAGGGCTCGAATCCCATTAATAATGTCGTCAGCTAAGATATATTTGTTTACTGCCTTATTCCTATAGATCCTCTTGTTTCTTTCCTTCCATATAGAATATATCGTGGTCGTGAAGGCAGTTTTGTATATAGGGGCATCTTACGACCTCAAATTAGTAGTAAAAATGATCCAGTTAAGAGAAGATAAAAAGTAATAATTAACAAAATCATCAAACAACAAATGCAAAACTCTGCTCCATACTGCTTTAGAGAAACTACATTAAAAGAATAAGTGTTCTTTATCTTCTTCCAACTCTTTACAAAGAACACAAATAGGATCATAAGATCTAAACCGTCTATTTTTAGTACATATCTTGTTTCTTATAACGAGCCAATTGAAAATAGAAGCCTTATAATTGAAAGAAAATTTCCAAAGGAGATTAAACTAAGGGACATACCTTACACTTTCCTGTAAAACCTTATAACAAGACTTATTAGTGAATTTACCTCAGGCATTTGAGACCCAAGTTACCAAATCCTGTCTATTTGTATCCGTGATCTGAGGGAGATATTCAACTAGTAAGTTGAATTCTCTAAAACTGCCTTGCCAACGCCTTCGATCCATCAAGGTAGAGGCTTTGAAGTGAAGAGGAATCATGTTCATAAGTTGGATAATTCAGACCTCTGAATTAGAGGACTATATGTTGTTCAATTATCAAACCATGCCCAAATAGAATCTCCACTCCCTAAAACATTCTTTATCAAAGGAAATAAAACTTGTCTCAAATTCAACATTTGCAAATAAAAACTAGGAATACTCCCACGAGGTAGATAGTTGACAAAAGCTTCCATCACTGAGATATGTTTTATGTAACCATTCAACCTAGATAGCATGATTGTCATCAAAGAATCTCCAAATCCTTTTACATAGAATTACTTTTTGCATATGAGAAATAGAGATAATCCCTAGATCCCCTTGCTTTTTAGGAAAAGTTACATCACTTCATTTGACTTTTGCTTTCTTAGAATTATCAGGATACCCAAACCATAAGAAAGCTTTCAAGATGTTATCAATCCCTTGGTTTACTTAGTTTTTGTTCTCTTTTTAGATAATTATGAAAATTGGAAATTGAAATGATATTATTCAATAAATAAATGTAATTCTAAGAAAAAACATTACAAAATTCGTAGTTCTTAGAGGAACATAGTCTAGCTCATGCATTATTACCAACCCTTGCACATTTTGAGCCATTATTATGACCTATACTGTAGAATTCAATAAATTCTTTGGATGATAAACATAGCCTCTAGCATGACCATGCTCTAAATCATGGATTTTACTATTCGTATAAAATGAGTACATAGCTTTTGGCATGGCTATATAGGAGACATATGCAAGTCATCAAGGAAATAGTGCAATCCATTTATCTCAGGCAATGTCATTTACTACGACTAATCCTTCTAGTGTAAGGGTGTGGGTTAGATTTTATTCCTCTAAGAAATATTTTTTTTACTTGGAATTGCCTTCCATTTTTGAATAATATCATCTTAATTCCCAATGTACATAAATACCTAGTAAGATAACAAAAATTATGTAAACTAAGGAAATATGGCATTAAAATTTAGTAAACTACTTAATAAAATACGCGTATAATTAATGAACAATAAATATCTCCACACTTAATCATTTTCTTGTCCTCAAGGAAATCAATTTCATCACTCTTAACTTAAAAGGGTATCAATTCTAGGAAAGAATTTAGCAAATCAATTACATCAATTAAGATTCTCCTTCATTCCTTCAGTTCATTAATTTACTAGGAATATGGCTATGTATATAAAGTCATAAATTAATAGAATTTAACTTCACAATCCTTTAAACTTGAAAATGATCCATAAAATTCAAACTAATGCATATGGAAAACATATATGAGAAAGATGGTTCAACTTTCAAACATTTTTATAACCCTTATTAATAGAAAAATATTGAATTTAAATTAACACAAAAGCATCTTATTTGAAAAGTCACCTAACCTTTTGACATGAAAGTAAACATCATGTCATAAATTCTCTCTTTTACTCAATTTAATTTATTGTTTCCAACGGCTACAAACACCACTCTTAACCTTTTTACTTGGTTTAAAGCAACAGAGTGAATTTATTTTATACTCACTTATTCAAATTTTTTCTTTTATTTATTTATTTATTTTGTAGATAGTAAAATACTTAAAAAGAATACACTTCTAACTCAATTGTATCCAAATTATACAAAAATTATCATAGTTCAAATTGACTATTCATTGTCAAAATTATTGAAGCAAATTATATTAAATTGAATAATCAATTCTTAGACTATTTGCCTATACAAATCAAATCATGAAGCAAATAAATTTATAATGAATTATCTTTATCAATCTTCTTTCAAAGTTAAAAATTTTTCACAAAATTGTTCCATTTTAGGCTAATTGTAATAAAATTGATAGGTATAACAAATTGGGCCTATAAATCAATTGATTTCTCTCCCCACCCCTTAGTTATGTATAAGAAAGAGAAAAAATAAAAAATAAGGGGAACTTAACATTAAAATAGAGTGAATAAAGTAATGAACTTATTGTAAATAATAAAAAACATAAATAAAATAAACATGTAGTTAAAGATTACAAAAGGAAGAACGTAATCCTAAAAAATGTACAAACAATAAGAGAAATGAAAAATAAAGAAGAAAGGCTCAATCTGCATAGGTCATCATTAAGATCACTCTCTTCCTCTAACATCTTCACAAATTGGGCATGTTACTCGAAGTAACCTATATGCTAAAAATAAGCAGATAATTATGTCCTCATCATCATGATCACTCTCTTCCTCTGGCATCTTCACGGACTGGGCATGCTACTCGGAGTAACATATATGCTAAAAATAAGTAGATAATTATGTCTCCATCCTTCACACTCACTATCGCTGCTTCTTTAATTTCCTTTGTATCATATAGAGCATAAAATTCTATCCTTAATTCTCACTCTTGAGATCAAGAATTATCCTTTGAATTTGCTCCTATAATAGTTATTGCGTTGTGGGATGGACCTCGTTGGACTCCTTTGTTAGAAGTGCCTTTATTATTGGGTATGCCTTTGCTCCCTTACGCTCCTTAACTTTATCCTCTCTCTCTCTCTCTCCTGACCAAAATATCGGCTTTGCTAACCTTTTTTACTAGCTTCATATACCTCAAAATATTTAGCTCAACATTAGTCATTCGATAACCTACGTTTAAGCTTAAAAGGTGTCAAAATTCTTTAGGTTCTTTAGAAACCTAGTAAGTAAGATAAGCTACAAATGGCTCCTTTCTTCTTAGCCCACATATACTCTAATTTCTTACTAAAAAATACTCTAGATTACAAGATATCCACTCGAATAAATACCATAAATGGAACATATTGGTGAGAATCTCCACACCATTACTCTCTCTCCTTCTAGTAATGGTGTAAGGAATGACATTATCTACATATCTATGGACTGGGCATATAATAGGAGTGGTCTTACTCTTTGACAAGTCATATATGCTCATTTCACTTGAAATTGAGCTCCAAAATTCTTGATGTACATGATTGCTAAGCCTATAAGGGAATTTGATCAAATCACTCATATACTTTTTTGACTCTAGATAACCATAATACTCTCCACAATCATTAAAAGACTTCTTCACCAGCTCCCTATCTCGCCTAAACTTGATAGCATTCCACTTATCTAACCAAGAATTCTAATTCTCCCTAAAAGTAGTAAGGAATTTTATGGTGAGGAGCTTATATGCATGTCTAACAACATCAAATCTTATGCTCCACCCTAAATTGTTTATAAGTCCCTACAATTTTGTATCTCTAAAGAATTTCAATATAAAATTATGTTAGACTCGAAAGGTCAGTTTTGAGATATATATAACTTTTGTAGAAACACTTTCTTGAAGGTAAAATTTGAGTATTCATTTAGGGCTACCTCTTATGAGTGCATTCAATTGCTCAATGCTCCCTAAATAGATCTAGTAATTTTTCTCTAGAGTGTAGATGATTATGAACTCATTTTTGTGTTTATATTAATTATTTATAATATATAATCAAATGGAACTAGGAAAAAAATAAAATTCTGTAAAATAATTTATGAAGAAGTTAAGATTTAGAGTATAAAAATGGATGAATATTGATGGGGAATGTTGAAAATCTAATGTTTATAGCTCGAGAATGTGATTTTTGAGTGGGTATTTAGAGTATTTGAGAGAGAAAAACATAAACATAAAGGGAGTCATGTAATAAAAGTCAAGCAAGACGTGATTTTCTAAGATTTTAGTGACAAGGTCTATGACATTGGCATCGCATAGACCTTGAAGAATTATGGGTTTCAAGGTTTTAAAACATGGTTTAGGATACAAGTGTGGCCTAAACCATAGGATGTCTCTAAAATTATTTTTCTAAATCCATGTCTATAAGCTTAACCTCAGGCTATAGATCCTACTTTCTTAAACTCCTAAAATCACAACTAAAGACACGAGTGTGTTCCAAGGCTCTAGATCCTACTATCATCAATGACTCTGTGACACAATCTAAGGCATGGTCTTGTCCTAGGCCATGAGGTAATATATAAAAGTTAGGCTAATGTATGAGTTCAAGACATAGCCATGTCTCCTAGCTATGGATCATACTATTTAACACATAAATGTGATACGAATTGAGGCATAGGCATGGCCTAGGCCATGTTTAACAAATAATTCAAAACATACCTTATTTTAGCTCCTTTTGGACTTGTTTCTTTAATTTCTCATCCCCACATTGGTTAAACCTCTTATTAAGATCAAATGTGACTTCCTTTACATTTTTAAATAAAAAAATAAAAAAGCAAAAAATAGATAAAATAGAAATAAATAAAATCACATATAAACATATTCAGTAATCTAATATGAAACTTATTTTTAAAAAATAGCAAATTAAAAAGCAATTTACTATTCTTTAATTTGAAAAATAAATTTTAATGAACTAAAAAATGAAATTGAAATATAGTTAGGCTACATTTCAATAACCAATTTTTTTATAAATCTTTTACCTAGACCCTACCCTTAATCTCGATTAATTGACATTGCTCCTTTTTTCATTCTTATAAAGATTTTCATGTAACGGATCATTTTCTTTATTATATATTGCCTTCTTAGTTATTGCCTTTATCCTTACTTATCGTGGTCCTTTTGACTGATCCCTTACATAATATTGGATCAATTAGCATACCCATAACACCTGATAGGCAAAAAACTGGAATCTCATTAATGTAGAACAACAATTATTCATTTTTAAACCATAGTGTCTGTTCACCTTCCCTATTATAAATTATAGTGAATGTTCACCTTCCCTATTATAAATTATCTCATTTGTTTTAGCTAGAGAGGATCTACCTAGGACTATAAATTTTTCTTCTTCCTCATTAACATCTTTCACATAAAAATCTATTTAGACTAAGAACCTATCAATTCTTACCGTTAAATTCTCCTTAATCTCTAGAAATTTTTAGTGAATTATTAGGCATATACATGATTCTACTAGTATGTTTTGGTCTGCATAATCCAATATTTTTAAGAAAGTATAAGATAGTACATTAATGCTTGCTTTTATATCCTATAATGCCTTATTAATGTAAATACCACAAATTATGCAAGAAATATTAAAAATTTCCAAGTCACCTATCCTTAGTAGTGTGATATCTAGAAGAAATTTTTATTTTTGTGTTCAATTGATCTTGACTTAGCAATATCCTCTTCATGGTCTTCCATTTCTTGAATTTTTTTACAATTTTTTTTTTACTTCTATTAAATACTAGACTCTTCCTTCTTAACCATATGAAATAATCTAGCAAGGTAAGGTATTCTCAATTTATGATCCCTTAATAGTGTTCTTACCTTACTTCTTTTTCCTTTTTAGTGTTGATTAAATCCTCACCCTTTAAAGAAAAATCCTTCATATGATCCTTAAGTTTGGGTATGATGTCATTAGATATAATGCCTTATGGCCTCTTCATGATTGACTTAGTTAGTTGTCCTATCTAAACTTTAAGACTCCTTATTGAAGCTTCATGATCCTAGATTCAAGAAAGAGTTCTTTTTATGAAGTATGTCATCATATCTTCTAAACTTAATCGTTTCTCTTTCTACACATGTTACTAAAAACTTGACGGTGCCTACCTTGGAGCTTATTTACTATTTTAAAAGAAACTAGGATGATTTCTCTATCCCAGATTATAAGTCTTATTATAAAGGTTATTCTTCCTTTAGGAACTCCCCCATAAAGTCAACTTCTTGTACTTGTTCAACCATGTGATTTCCAGCCTAACATTCAATTCATTGATATCCTCCCCTACAAAAATCAAAACTTATAACTTTAGATGTTCTTAATGGAGAGCTTATGTTATCAATACATACTATTTTCTTTTGTCATACACTAAAATTACTCCTAAAAATATTATAAAAAAGTAATTTAAACAAGACTAAAATAAAGTATAAAAAATTCACACAAAGAAAAATAATAAAAACAAACGAAACAAAAATAAATTAATAAATATAACTATATAAGACAAGAAGTTAGTAAAGAAAATTTCATCATGCACCTCCTTACATGTCTACTCTTAAACATGCAAAAACACTCGAGGTTCACAATTTATTTGAGTTTTCTCTATACTAATCTCAAACCCTCTTGCCTTTGTCTACTCTTTGCTTCCTTTGTAAGTTTTTTAAAGAACTAGACAAACTTAATAAAGAATTCAACTAAACAAACTTAAACAATAAATTAACTTAGTAAAATTCAAAAACCAAATAACTACTAGTTAAGAATAGAAAGTAACTCATGGGTCAGACAAGAAATATGAAAACTAAAGGAAAAGAAGGAAAGTAGTAAGAATTATAAATTGTATTTTGAAATGATTTCTTTACGTCACTACTACATCGCTTTGTTTTCTTTTCTTTTCTTTTCAGAACTATAAAGAAAATTAATGTAAAAAATCATGAAACAAAAGAATTAACGAAATTAGAAACTCTAATATAAAATTAGAGATATATAAGCCCTAAAAATATAAAGACAAAAAACTGATTTTTTTATTAAAACTTTAAAAACAAGAATATGATGAAATATAATGAAAAGAAATAAAAATAAAATAGTTTTTCTTTGTTCTTTTTTAATAAAAGAATATAATAGATTTAAATGATGTGAAAACTAAAGGATAACGACACTCGATTTAGAGTCAAACTATGATACCACTTATATGAACCCACCTAGCCATATATCCTAAAGAACCCGCTTATGATTAAATAAACCTAAGAAAGATAAAAAGGAAATGTATAAAATAATTGATCCCTCGATTATAAAGAATTAGAAATCATATTTACCAAGTGTTTGAACACCACAAAGAACGAATTATTTGAAAAGTTTGAAGTTTAATGAAGAATAAATAGAAGAAGCTTTGCTAACTCTCAAATAAAATATATGCCATAAATAGTTCCAACTATAAAGAAAGACAGATTAAATAATAAAAACTAAAAGTTAGGATTTAAATTGGGCACAATCATAGGGTAGGCGGTGTTGGTTATGAACATTTTAATGCCAGTAAACATAATATAGGACATGCTCATATCTAAGACCATAAATCACTCTATAATTTTGCAAAGTAGACTATAATATGAAACACGCTAGTGGTTGAGACCATGGATCCTCCTACAACTTTATAAAGTTGAATATGGTCTAGGTCACACTCATGAAGATCTTATTTAACCAAAAAAGAGTGTTTTGCCTCTAAATCTTCACTAACTCTAGTTCTTATAATTGACCTAAACTTACATGTAATTGATCCTTATTTAGGCTATTGCATCACTAATGGAGTTAACTTTTAAGGTGCAAAACAATCATTTTGTTAATATTAAGGATCAAAAAAGTACCATAGATAAAGATATGGGCTAACTAAACCTTTTTGTGAAATGTTAAGGGCAATTTCCTCTTTAACTTTCTTTTAAGTGGTTTTAAACTTTTCTTATCTTTACCAAGGGTCGATTTAATTTATCTTCTCACTCTATATAATGAAAATGTTGAGATTGTCATTTGTATATTTGCAATTTAGGAATCTTGTAAGAATTGATTCAATTATTTAATTTATTTCTACTTATTTCTTTATTTGATTGTTACCAACCTAGTGGAAATCAATTCACTTTTAAAAGGAAAAAGACAAAAGTAAATTTATTTAAAGAACAATTGGGCCAACAAGATTATTATTAAACCTTATAATGATGTCCTAATTTTATGATATCAAATTGTCAAATATCTTATCTCTTAAAATAAATTGAAACAAAATTATTGAAAAACAATAATATTAAAAGAATTATGGCATGTAGATCAAAAGTTCGCAAGTTTAGCTTTGTATATTTAGATGTGCATATGTTTTAAGGTGAATGTTCATTATGATATGTTGAAGAAGATATAAGTAATTAAAAGGTAGCCCATATATTATGAGTGTCATTTTAAATACATTGAATTTTCTATTTGAACATATTTTTCCATAACAATATCTAATAATTTTGTCACTATAATATCTAGATCAAATATTCAAAGGATAACTTTGATAAGACTAAATTAACAAGAATCAAACGTAGCTTTACCATGCCATTTAGAGAACATGAGTTTATTAGACTTGAGTATCACCATTTTTAACAAAGTTATAATAGGTAAGGCATAAATGCATCCAAAACCCTATTTTCATGTATACTGTAAAATAATTTTGGAAGAGTATTAATGAAACATAGAACAAATAAACCAATAGAGTTTCTTGTAGATATAAAAAAAATGCATTTAGAGAACAAGTGTATTAATTAAGTTTTCAAATTTTGATTATTTTGGATATTAGGTACATTAGAAGGCATAAAGCATCAATTTTTATTTTTTAAAAAGAATGGAAATTTTAACTCCTAAAGTCTCCTCTCATCAAACAGATGCTTCTCAGACCTAGCTCAACCTAATATAAATCAAAGTATTTTACTTGAACATTAATGAATGCAATAAAAATAAGAATTAATTGAAAATAAAAATATGGTACATCAACCTTTTTAATATTTATTTGTAATGCTTATATTCTTAACAGGTTGATATTTATTGAATAATTTCTAACTTACATTAGTCTAATACCAAAGATCCCTAACATATCATATTTGAATAATTTAGGCCCATATTTGATTGCAACACCATATACAAGATAATATCTAAACTTGTAGCTTCTAAGTTGAAAGTGGTGTTGAGCTTCATCATGATCCATATTAGGGAACCTTTATACAAGGTAGAAATTTGGGGATAACATACTTCTAGAATAAGAGTTATTTGAGAATTATCAAAAGAAAAAAACTCCTAAATTTGTGCTACAAATATTGATTTTTGTAAAGCTTTTAATTCCATTAATTGAAACTTCATTCTTTATCACTACAAGTTTTTGTATTTCCAATGCAATTCATATAACGATAAAGCAATGCATAACGTAACAACTTACATCATTCTCATTAATAGAAAGCTAATTAGTATAATCAAAAGAGCTAAAGGGCTAAACCAAGATGGTCCCTTATCCCCTTATCTTTTTGTATTTTGAATTGAGTTCCTTACCAAATTGATAAAACATAATATTAAGTATGATGATAAATTCACATTTCACAATTTCACCATATCATTTGTGGATGAACTATTGCTTTTAGGTGTATCTCTAACCCAATAAAATCTTGATGAATTCATTATACGTTTTCACCAAGCTCTAGGGGTCATGGTCTCAAAAAACTTGTTACAGTTTCGGGTAACTTCCAATGCTTTAGAGGCTAAAGTGAGAAAGATCGATTTATGTTTGCCTAAGATGGTAGGAGGTTTAGGCATAACCCTAATCAATATAATGAAAAAGGTGTTGATGGATAAAAGAATATGGAGAATTTTTATAGACAAGGAGTGTCTCTAAGTCAAATGGATCTATACTCAATATTTGAAAAGGGAAAGTCTCTAAAAAAACCAAAAATTGACTCCTTATAGATTATACTTCAGCTTATGAAGGTAAAAGACAACATGAGTAATTTGATGAAAAGAAAAATAGGTCATAAGAACTTCACTTGATTTTGGTAATAATTGGAATGAGATACGCCCTTGTTATAAAGTATCTGAACTTTCTAACTTAAGACATATGATAGTAAATTAGTCCAAGGTTAAAGAAATTATCTAAGGGAATTGGTGGTCTTATAAAATAAATTTATTCTTTATCATCATGAAAAACTTAGCGTGCAATAGACTAAACTGTGCAATAGACTGAACTTAGAAATAAAGGATTAAGTTATATGGCTAAAGGATTCCTCAAAGAATTTCACATAAAAACATGTCAAGAAATCATCAAAACTTGAACTTAGAAATAAAGGATTCAATTATATGGCTGAAGCATTCCTCAAAGAAGTTCATATAAAAACATGTCAAGATCTTCAAAAATTCACTGCAAAAGGTGACATGATACATACTAGTGTGGTTAGATCATAATTTACCAAAAGTATTATTCTATAGTTAGCCATTAAGAACAAATTTAGAGAAACGGAATGGTTCGGTAACAACACTAACCCCAACCTTAACTACAAGTTCTACAATCAGGAGATTCAGAATGTTAACCATATTTTCTTCAATTGTTAGTTCACAACTATTGTTTAGGCTCAAGTCTAAAATCTATATAACTTATACTGCCAAAAAATTGATTGGAATGCTATCATAGAGTGGACAAGGAAACCACATCACTTGATCTATGGTGATTATATAGTCTTTAAAATTACATTTAGTCGCTTTGTATATGTAATACAGCAAGAAAGGAATGTAAGAATACTCAAAGATACCAAGTAAAATAGTTAGGTTATGACTCAAAGCAATATAAATTGGATATGGAAATTAATTATGATAATGGAATCACAATTTCATATCAATAAAGGTGGAAAATAGATTGAATATTCCTCACTTTAGTAGTTAAACATGACAGCAGATCAAGAACTTAATAAGGGGAAGTATCCAAAGGTAAAGACTCTCTCTACCAAGCAATGATTTGACGGAGGACAATCACTCTTATGGCAACACTACTTTATTCATCAAACTTCAATTTTAACATAATTGATTGAATGAGATTTACCTAATGGTGTGGAGAAATTGTCTCTTTGTACTTAAACATGCTTTAGAGTGAATGGATGGGGAAGGTTATTTTTAGTGAACTATAAATCTAATTGTTATAACCTTACATTAAAGTAGACCATGTATTTTCTTTTTTAGGATACTATTTATTAATTCAATTCAAATTTAAATAACTAGTTTCTTTAATAATGTCTCTCAAATTTTATTTAGACTTTATAAGATTTTCCTTATAGCATAAAACAAATAATTAAGACCTTTGTGGTTGATCATCAAGATGAGTTTAAAAGTCAAAAAAAGTATTTATACATCACTCATGGATTACGTGTTATATTTCCACTATTATCCACCAAGAAAATTAAGTTAAAGCTACACTAAATTTTCAATAATTAATTATAGACAAGTTTTTATTAATGAAGAATTCAATTCCATACAAATATTTTTAGTCATTTTTATTTGCATTATTGTTGTTGTTGACGCATCTTTGATATTTGAAATCATGAAAAGTGAGAGAAATGAATAAATAGTTCAAATTGCAAAAATTTTAATTAAATTCTACTATAAATAATCTTCCAATCATATTGTTAATATAAATAGAACTTATTAAGAAAAATATATGGTTCTACTTTACACGAAAATTTAAATTTCACAATATTTTATACACTATTATTATATTGATTTGACATTTAAATATGAATATTGTTAGACCCTTAAACTTCGAAGCACTTCGAAGCAACCTTCACAATGTGCCTTAGGAGGGAGGTTAGCCAGATTACACGCATAAGGGAGGCATGCAAAAATACTAAGAGTGCATTTGGTTCAGCTTTTGGCAGGTGGAAAGGTATTTTTTCTACCGCAAAAGCTATTTTTTAAGGAAAAAATGAGTGTTTGACTGTAAACTTCAAAAGCACTTTTGGAGTAGAAATAGCTTTTTGAAAAGCTAAAATACAGCTTTTTCAAAAGCTCAAATTTGGAGCTTTTCAAAAAAGCACTTTTTCAGGTAGATTTTTTA
>JANQBM010602476.1:0-16103 GCA_025594535.1 Erythroxylum domingense | reverse complement strand
ACGGATTTGATCAAAACCGTCGGTAAATAGCGACGGAATTTATGTCGTCGGTAATGTTCCGACGCAAATTCTTAATTTTCTTGTAGTGAAAGTTGAAGGGTTCAACATGATTTAATGGTTTAACTTCATATATAAAATCAGTCCTCCCTTTAAATACTTGCTCATCTCGACTAGTAATAAAAACCATCCTTCCTTAATCAAACCAACATAGGCCTCTAATCAAAGACTCTACTTGTAGTGGATCATCTACATCATCAAGAACAATTAATGTCTTCTTGAGACCATGTCTTTTTATAAACAATGGTTCAAGACTAGCACTGAATGCATATTTTTCTAAATCTTTTTCATCAAATGCTTTTGAACTCAATTTTTTTTAACTTCTTTATGACACCTGCTTCTAAATTTTGCCTCACGTTATGTACAAAAACCTTAGAATTAATGCAACATCTTATGATACATGACTCCAATTTTAGTAGTTTTACCAATGTCACCCATACTCCAAATTCTTAAAATATGAATTTCTAGTGGCTTAATAGTAAATACCTTTTCTATTTCCTCTATCCACGATTTTGTTCCAACCAAGTGCTCAAAATCATAGCATGTCATCGCTTGGTTTAGTTTTTCCAAAATATCTTTGACAAGTTTGTTAATAAGCATATAATCATTCCTGTTAGTTATGAAACACAATTTAAATGAAAAGCAAATTAACCCTTTACTTGGATTGTCAATACAAACTAAAACATAGTTGAAGTCCTTAGAATCAAGCCCATATAGATTGGCAGCTATGGTCAAGCATTCCTCCACTTCCGGATCTTGTGTGCTTACTTGGGATTTTGCTCATCTTTTGCAAAAGCTGCTACAACATTATAGGACTATTTCCTTAAATGGTATGGATCTACTTCATAAAAGACAGGTATGACAATTTTCCAATGGGTTTGATGGCATTCAATGACCTTTGCAAGCTCATCAAGGCACCAAGTGGATGATGCATAGTCTTTTGAGAAAATGAGGACAACAGCAGTGGAATCTTGGATTGCTTTCAAAAGGGACTAAGCAATTTCTTGTCCTTTTTTAAGTTCATCGTTGTCAAAGAAGGTTACAAGATCTATTTGGCACAAAGCAGCATAGAGGTGACTGATGAAATTGCAACTAATGTCTTCACCCCTGAAGTTTAAGAAGACGTTGTACTTCCAAGGTTGGGAGGCCAAGAATAAGAAGAAGATGACGACGACGACGACGAAGCCATTATTATTGTTGAACCAAAAGAGTAAGAGTAACCATAGCAAAACTTCTATGCATTATTTGACATAAGAATTGTCACAGATTTGGTCTTTTACTAACGAACTGCGCGGTACTTAGTTGTATATCTCGCAACTAAGTCAACCTCTCCCTCGAATGCTAGAAACAAAGCTAGTACATGTTAGTAAAGATGTAAGATAAAAACAAAAACTAGAATAAGAAAACTTGGAGAATGCTTATATTGCTTAAGAAAGCTTTACAAGGCAAATGCTAAGAACTCTCTCTATGCTCTCTATGCTTCTATGCATCTTACAAATGAAGTGCCTTGGCTATTTATAGCCTTACACCTCCTCAATAGATGGCTAGGATCTATTTGATCCAACGGCTCACAAGGGCCATCTAGAATTCTCTACAACTATCTACATATTCAAGAATAATCTACAATAATCTACAAGGTTCTAGAGTCTTCCACCCATCTCTAGCCTTATCTTGAATATAGAAGAATTATGTGGAATCTTCTAGAGAACTCTAACTTATCCTTCAATCTAGAGTGGGAATTTAGCAATGCGTGACATTCTCCCCCACTCATTCGGGCAACGCCCTCATCGCGTCTTTCTTGTATGCCTTGATCACATCCTTGTAACTCCACAATGTGAGCTCATGCTCCCAACTTACCTCACTATCGGGTAATCCCTTCCATTTGACAAAGTACTCCATATAGCTTGGATGGGAACCCCTCCTCGGAATAACATGATGTGCTAAAATTTCCTCTATCTTATGCTCGTGAGAAGTAGAGATAGCTTTGGGTGCTCTCCTTGACTTGCCCCCACTTGGATCCTCCTTGTCGACATGATACGGCTTCAATAAGCTCACATGAAAAACTAGATGCATCTCCAAATGTGAGGGCAACGTCAATTGATAGGCTAGCTTACCAACCCTTTTCTCTATGAAAAAAAGGCCCTCATATCACCCTCCTAGCCCTTTATGCACCTTGGCGAATCGTCAGCTTTGATGGGGAAGGATCTTCATCATTACTAAGTCTCCTTCCTCGAACTCCAAGTGTCTCCTCTTAATGTCTGACCATTTCTTCATTCGCTTGGCAGCCCTTGCCAAGTGTGATTATACCATCTCAGTTTTCTCATACCAACCCTTGGCAAACTTGAATGCAGCAGGATTTGGACCCTTGTATCCAATCGCCAAAGTGTAAGGAGTCATTGTTTGTTATCCCGTGGCAATCTCAAATGGACTAGCTCCTGTTGACTTGCTCTTTTGCAAATTATATGAGAATTGGGCAATATCAAGCAACTTATTAGCACTTACATAATGCCTCAAAAATAACTCCAACAATGCATTCACCCTCTCAGTTTGGCCATCAGTTTGAGGATGAAAGTTTGTAAAGAAGTCGAGCTCGGACTCCAATAGCTTGAATAGCTCCATCCAAAACCTCCCAGTGAAGTAAGTGTCTCTATCACTCACAATTGTCTTTGGTATGCCCTAATACTTAACCACATGATGAAAGAATAGGTGTGCTGCATCATCAGCTGTAAATTTTGTAGGCACAGGGATGAACACTCTATACTTGCTAAATCGATCTACCACTACCATAATATTGCTACTTCCATCGGACTTTGGTAGACATGTGATGAAATCCATGGAGATAATCTCCCAAGGCTTCTCCAGAATAGGCAATGGTTCTAGCAAACCCTCTTGTTTAGGTTGATCTACCTTGTCTTGTTAGCACACAAGATAAGTCTTCACATATAGATCAATATCATCGAGCATTTGGGGCTAATAGTAAGCACGTTCAATGAGTGCCAACGTACGATGTACAATAGGATGTCCTGCCCATTTGGAGTCATGGAACTCCTTGATGATTTCTTTCCTCAACCCTTGTCACTTCGACATGTACACTCGATCACCTTTGGTAGTAAGCACCCCATATTTAAGCCAAAATTGGCGTGTCTTCCCTCAACTTGCCAACTCCATCAAACTCTTGGCTTGTGGGTCATGCTTTAGTCCCTCCTTGACTCGATCCACCTAAGGGAAACTCGGACTTATGATGGCAGCTAGCTTGACCTTTCTACTAAGTGCATTGGCCACCACATACGCTTTGCCTTGCTTGTACTCCATCACAAAATCGAACTCCACCAAGAAAGCTTGCCAAGGAAATAACTTGTTTTGGCTAAGGAAATAACTTGTGGCAATGTTGTTGGTCTTAACCACAAACTTGGACCCCAACAAGTAATGTCTCCAAGCTCGCAAGCAATGTACCACTGCAGTCATCTCCTTCTCTTGGACAATATAGTGGTGCTCGGTATCATTTAGCTTACGAATCTCATAAGCTATCGAATGTCCATCCTGTATTAAAACACCACCAAGTGCAAAATCAAAAGCATCAGTATGTACCTCATATGCCTTAGTGTGATCGAGAAGGGCCAACACTGGTTCCTCCATCACTACTTGCTTCAAGGCTTCAAATGCTCCTTGACATTTAGTGTCCTATGCCTAAACTTTATTCTCCGTCAATAAATCAGTGAGGGAAGATGCGAGGGAAGAATAACCCTTGATGAACTTACAGTAATAGTTGATAAGGACAAGAAAGGAACGTAACTCAGACACCTTCCTTGGTGGCTCCCAATCATGGATGACTTGCACCTTGGACTTATCCATCCTCAATTTACCCCCTCTCACGATATGCCCCAAAAACATTACTTCATGTTGAGTAAAAGAATATTTCTCCTTCTTCACATATAGCTCGTATTCCCTTAAGATTTGGCAAACTTGTCGTAAGTGTATAAGATGTTCTTTCAACATTTTGCTATACACCACAATATCATCCAAGTACACCATAACAAATTTATCCAAGAAAGGTTGCAAAACTTGATTCATAAGGGTGCAGAATGTAGCAGGTGCCTTTGTGAGTCCAAAGGGCATGACTAAAAATTCAAAGGACTAGTACCTCGTCACACATATTATCTTTGGCTCGTCTCCCTCCATAATCCTTATTTGATAGTATCCCGATCTCAAATCAAGCTTAGTAAACCATCTTGCTTCCCCAAGTTGATAAAATAAATCGGCAATCAATGGGATGGGATACTTGTTCTTCACGGTGATTTTGCTGAGCGCCCTATAGTCGATGCACAATTAAAGTGACCCATCATGCTTCTTTTGGAAAAGTACAGGTGCACCATATGGAGCCTTTGATGGTTGGATATATCCCACATCCAATAATTCCTTAAGTTGCCTCCTCAATTCCTTAAGCTCGAGAGGTGCCATTTGATAGGGTACCGTCGAGGGTAGATTGTGCCGTGTACCAACTCTATTTTATGATCCACCTCTCATTTTCGTGGGAGCCTCTTTGGCAACTCTGCAGGCATCACATCCTTAAACTCCTTAAGGACGTGGGTTATTTCCTCGGGTAAACCTTACGGTAAAGCTTGCTCTTTGTCCTTAAGTGCCACCAAGAATGTGGGTTGTGCCTTTTTAACACCTTTAGTAAGTTGCATGGTCGAGAGTTGCTTGGCTTGCAGATTTGCCTCTCGTGACAAAGGCACCATGCATGCAATACCCTCCTCTAATATAAACATAGTATTGGCAAAGGGAATCGGCATGACCTTGATACGATCCATAAACTCCATGCCAAGCACAATTGGATAATCATCCATAGGAACAATTGAAAACTCCACAAGACCAAACCACTCACCTAGGCATACTTTAACACCACAAGCAACTCCAAAGGTCGACTCTAGCTCATAATTAACTGCCTTGAGCCATCCTTGCTCTTTACTGTATTTGAGGCCCAACCGATTAGCTTCCTTGACTTCGAGGAAGTTATGAGTAGCTCCGGTGTTAATTAGAGATTTCATGGCATTGTCCCCCATCTTAACTTTCACAAATAAACATCCCTTCTTCTCGAACTTGGGCACTTCCACTTTGGCTTTCATGGTATTTAAGATTTGTAAGGACCCATCTTGGTCTCTTCACGCTGTTGTTGCTCCTCCCTTTCCCTGATTAAGGCAGAGAGCTTGCTTTTCTTCGGGCAATCTCTAGCCATATGTGGTCCCTCACAAAAGAAGCATTTTATCGAAGCTTTGCCCCCTTATCCTCCTTATGGCCACCCTCCTTATGCTTGCCATACTTGTGGGAGCTCTCTTTGCTTTGATGGTTACCTAGGGAGCCCTCCTTGCTTTGATGGTTATCTTCCCCACTCCTTCCCTTGCCACCCTTGTCTTTGTGAGACATGGGTTTCTCGGACTTCTTGAATTCAATGAGTGATTCGGCAATGAAAATAGCCGTAGCGAGATCTTGGGCACCATGTCTTTAGATCTCTAACTTCACCCAATTTTGTAAACTATCCATAAAAGCAAAGAGTGCTTCCTCACCTGGATAGTCAGGGATCTCAAAAAGCACCTCGAAAAATTCCTTTATATAGTATCGTATGCTTCCCTTTTGTGTGAAACGTTGTAGCTTAGCTCTCGCCTCTAACTTGACATTCTCAGGATAGAACTACCTCTTGAGTTCCTTTTTGAACTCATCCCAAGTATCGATGGTGTAGGTACCCCTCTCGATGTCACCGTGCCTTCTCCTCCATCATACCATTGCGGTATCCTCGAGATAGAGAGTGACGGTGTTAATCTTCTTTGTATCCTCTATGACACCAAGTGCCTTGAAGTATTGCTCCAAGCTCCAAAAGAAGTTATCTACCTCCTTTACGTTCCTTGTCCCCTTATAAGCCTTTGGTTTTGAAAAGTCGACCCTCAAAGGAATAGTAACTACTTCCCCCTTGAGTAATCGCCCTCTTGCAAAGGACTAGCTCATCCACAACCTTTGCAAGTTCTTCCTTAAGGTGAAGAATCTCAGCTTGAAGGGTTTCCTCCAAGACCTTCACTTGGTCTTGACATGCAGAAGTGGCATCGTTCAAGGCACATTGCATCTCCCCTTGGAACTTTTCTCTTCCTTTCTTGAGTTCCTCGATGCGTTGGTCTACCTCCTCAAACTTCTCTTACCCTTCGATTACCGAGAGCTCCACCTTCGCGAGCCTTCCATTCATGTCCACCAAGACGTCCCTCGACCTCGATCTCTCCTACCGGTCTTCTTCTCCTCTCCAACGTTGGTAGTTCCACTTGTTCTTGACATTTTTACTAAGCAAAGATGAGCTCAACCTTTGGCTTTGATACCAAGTGTCATGGACCTGGTCTTTTACCAACGAACCGCACGACACTTAGTTGTATATCTTACAACTAAGTCAGCCTCTCTCTTGAATGCTAGAGACAAAGCTAGCACACGTTAGTAAAGATGTAAAATAAAATAAGAACTAGAATGAGGAAACTTGGAGAATGCTTATATTACTTAAGAAAGCTTTACAAGGCAAATGCTAAGAACTCTCTTTATGCTCTCTATGCTTCTATGTATCTTACAAATGAAGTCTCTTGGCTATTTATAGCCTTACTCCTCCTCAATGGATGGCTAGGATCTATGTGATCCAAAGGCTTACAAGGGTTATCTAGAATTCTCTACAATTATCTACATATTCAAGAATAATCTACAATTATCTACAAGGTTCTAGAGTCTTCCACCCATCTCTAACCTTATCTTGAATATGAAAGAATTGTTTGGAATCTTCTATAGAACTCTAGCTTAGCCTCTAATCTAGAGTGGGAATTTAGCGGTTTGTGACAGAATGCATTTTACTTGCATCGTCGGAATAAAGTTTTCTGCTTTTGTTCTTTTCTTGTTGATTTTGAAGCCTTCATAAGCTTGCCGCCGTAAAACCTACATAACAAATTTAGTTTATATCGATTCAAAACATGCATAAGAAGTAAATTGTATAAAGGATTAGAATAATCGCTATCTATATGTTTTTATTAGTAGATAAGGAATGATTCTAAACTTTAAAGTTAAAATTGTCACGCAAATTCCCCTAAAATTACAGTTGTGAACGGTTAATAAAAATACCTTCCAACATACAATAAAGCTATAGAATGGTAACAATTTAGAAAATACTTGAGTCCTTTGAGATTGGCAATAGTCAATGGCAACTTCTCTACGCCTGTCCTTAAGAGCCTCCAACCTATTCATGGCCTCAGGAAGCGCCTTCAAGCTGTATTTTAAGAGATGTTCATAGAAAATAGGTAATTAGGTATTAATCTCCAGAATTTTGGGGAAATCATAATAAAATGAATATGAGATTTCACATACTGAAATTAAAATTTAAAAGGTTATGCTTTTCTCTTATCAGAAGAAAGATAGAAAGAAGAATACCAGGAGTTTACGGGAGGGAGACAAATGATGAAGAGACCAAAATGGTCTGACCATCAACCAATATCGTATTAGCTTTGCAACTGAACAGAGTCTTCTTTCTTCGTCTTCTTCTTTCGTCGAACGGATATGTTAGACAGATTGTTGGACCCGATCCTTTTTTACCAAAATTGATCCGACTTGATCCAAGTCCATTTGACTTAGCCCGATTTGATTAAGCCCAAATTAAAAAGAGTCCGATCCAATTTATTTCTGTCTTTATTTCTCTTGGACAGATGACAAATTCATTTAGACTCGTCTATATTTGATTCGACCCGACCATATAAACTTAACTTGCCCCAACATGACTTGACCCGACCTTACTCGATTCGTATAAATCGGATCGGGCCACGATGGAGCCCACCGTCAATCTCCATAGAACTAAGGAGACGGTTGATTCGTATGAGAGAATGGTAATAGGAATGAGAATGAATATAGTGAGGAATGAGAATAGATATTATCATTATAATTATGATAGTCAGTTAAGAGGAATGAATGATTATCATTTCCATTGACAGTGGTTGGTTTGCAAAAAATATTGAGAAATAAATTTTTATTATATTGTAATTAATTAATTACAATATATTGATTGATTAAAATATTGCAATTAATTAATTACAATATTTTAATTAATGAATGAATTATATTGTAACTAACTCTTCAATTATATTTTCATTAATAAATAACAATAATAATATTTTAATTATTTATATTGTAATTAATCAATTAATTACAATATTTTAATTAATAAATGAATTATATTTTAAGTAATCATATTGTAATTGATTAATTATTAATAATATTTTATTTAATTAATTAGTATTAAAATTTTTTTAAAAAAGAGTCACTATTGAAAAATGAGTTTCATTTCTCTACTAAATGAAAGGTACAGAAGATTCCCAAAAAGTGAAATATTAAACTATTACCCCTACAATAATAATCAATAATTAACTACTTACTTTTCATTTCTTACCTATTAATTCCTTCATAAACCCATTAATCAAGCACCTGAGTCTTTTAGGCTCTTCAAACCATGGCATATTTGCGAATTCATGACGAATAAATCCACTTCCGTTCGTCTCGGAGGTGCTGTTCTTGTGGTCAGGTCATGGAAATTCTTTGAATTACGCCTCATTCAAGTAAACTTCTATCTCCTTTCTTTTTCTTCGTGAACAGAGAAATGCACCGTAACTTCGTCAACCCCTGTAAGATGAAGAAATTCAACAGATTCTAGAAGAACACTTCTACTATTCAACAGATTCTGGAAGAACACTTCGTCGATCCTCTTTTGAATGACTTAATTCAAAATTATGTATTTTGATCTCTAATTTTTTATACTTATAAATCAAATACGGTGTCGTTTAGGTGATAAAACTCGATCATTGGATCTTTATGTTTGAGACTAATTTAATCTGAATTTAGTCTGCAATCGAGCATAGCACCCGCCAGGTTAAAGTGATTTTGAGGCCCAAAAAAAAAGGCATCACACAATAGTTAAGCCCTGTGAGATTGCCAATAGACGTTGGCAGTTTCTGTATGGTTGTGTCACTTAAAAGTCAAGATGCTCCAAATTATCCAAGGGCTCCAAATAGATTTTCTTCAAGAGATGTTGACTTGTTGAGAAAGTTGCTGGGAAGGCTTTCAATCCCTACTTTTCGGAGAAAGTTCATGGAAGTTTCAGTTAACAAAAAAATGTTGTATTAAGACTACTTCAAGTCAACCGATTGACTTCAATAATGCATATAAGCTTACGAATGGCCATTTTTTATTATTGGATAGCTTCCAACCTCTTCCTTCAACAATAATGGCTTCTTCTTCTTCTTCTTCTTTTTCTTTTTCCTCTTCTTCTTACTCCTCTTCTTCTTCCTCCTCTTCTTCTTCTTCGGCCTCTTACCCATTGAAATACGATGTCTTCTTGAACTTCAGGGGTAAAGACACTCGTCGCAATTTCATCAGCCATCTCTGTGCTGCTTTACGCCAAAAGGATCTTCAAACCTTCTTTGACGACGATGATCTCAAAAGAGGAGAAAAAATTGATCAGTCACTTCCCCAAGCAATCCAAGATTCTACTGTTGCTGTCCTTGTTTTCTCAAAAGACTATGCATCTTCCAGTTGGTGTCTTGATGAGCTTGCAGAGATCATCCAGTGTCACCGAAGCCAAGGACAGATTGTCATACCTATATTTTACGGGGTAGATCCATCCCATTTAAGGAAACAATCTCATAATGTTGCAGCAGCTTTTATTAAACACGAGCAAAATCTCAAGAATGTACAAAAGATTCCGAGGTGGAGAGATGCCTTGACTACGGCTGCCAATCTAAGTGGGTTCGATTCTAAGGAGTTTAGGTATGTTTTAGGTTGTATGGTCATTCCAAGTAAATGGTTCTTTTCTTCTCATTCATTTAAATTATGTTTCACAATTTACAGGAATGATCATATGCTTATTAACAAAATCGTTGAAGAAGTTTTAGAAAGATTGAACCAATTGGTGACATATGATGATTTTGAGCATTTGGTTGGAATAGACTCGCGTATTGAGGAAATAAAAGAACTATTTACTATTAACCCATTTGAGACTCGTATTTTAGGAATATGGGGGATGAGCGGCGTTGGTAAAACTACTACGGTTGAACTAATATATCATAAGATGTCTCATCAATTTCAAGGTTGTTGTTTTTTATACAATGTGAGACAAAATTCAGAAGATGGTGAATTGAAAAAATTAAAGGAAGAACTCATTTTACAAGAATTGGGTGAAGAAAATCCTGTACAAAGTATGCTTCACGGAGGACTTACACCAGTTCTTAAAAGAACATTTAGTCACAAGAAGATGTTAATTGTTCTTGACGACGTGAATGATCCATTACAATTAGATTCTTTGATTGGAAATCCATCTTGGTTCGGTTCAGGAAGCATGATTCTCGTTACTAGTAGAGACAAAGAAGCTTTTGGAGGGAGGGCTGATTTTATATATGAAGTAAAACCATTAAATCATGTTGAAGCGCTCCAACTTTTCAGTAAGAGTGTCTTCAAGAAAAAATATTCAATAGATGACTATGTGTCCTTGTCAAACTCAATTGTGAAATATGCACAAGGCAATCCTTTGGCTTTGAAGGTTTTAAGTTCTGCTCTAATCGGGAAAAACCACAATGAGTGGAAAAGTGCATTGAATCAATTGTCAAAAGCTTCAAATAAGGATATTCAATACATGGATCGCAATGGATTATGGGATGTTGCAGATAATTATAAAGTATCTATAGAAAATAAGGTAAGATATTTTAAAATTACTTTCTGTTATTAATATTCTTTTATAATTCCTAAATTATTAAAAGAAATTATTTATTGCATTCTATTATTAATATTTATTTTAAAATTACTTTCTGTTTCTGTATACATTGTATCTTTTGTTAGGAGGTAGAAAGCATTGTCATTTTGGATACTGCTAGTCAGAAAAGTGAGAGTGGTTGGGTTCAGTTCAGGTCAAAGTATATGACAGCTGAAGAGATAGAGAGCATTCTGAAGATGCATCATGCTTCAACACACAGCAATGACCCATACATTGATGATTACTACCATCAGGCAAGTCTTGCCAAAAGGTCTCCGTCAAGATCAAAACACCATTTCTGTCCTTCGCAACTGAAGGAGCTTCCATCTCGTTCTCGTAATAGTTCAGACCAACATTCCCATGTCCATGTTGATGCTCTTGGGAAGATTCCCATTCCTTCCATACGTTGTCCTCTCTCCCTCCTTGAAATTGATCCTTCTGGTAGTGATGATGGAAGTTCTGAACATATCTTCGAGAGGCCTCTGGAGCAGGAACCTTTACTTGCAGCTAGGATCACTATTGAAGATTGCCTGGCTGTTCTTCTAGACGTGAAGGATATTGATCGGTTCTTGCGGCATAAGCAACCCCAAGATGGTGGCAGCTATCTCAGGCGTAAACGGAAAGTTCTCCTGGAAGCTGTTGCTGCATCGCTTCATCTTGTTGATCCCCTAGGACAAAGTGGTAAAACTGTTGGTCTGGCATTAAAGGATGACCTTGTTTTCTTGAGGCTAGTTTCTCTTCCAAAAGGACAAAAACTGATATCCGAGTTCCTCAAGCTTCTATTTCCTGGTAGCGAGCTCACTCGAATTGTTTGCATGGCCATATTCCGGCACTTGAGGTTTTTGTTTGGTGGCATTTCTTCAGATCCAGGAGCAGCTGAGACAACAGCGAATCTGGTGAAGACAGTTTCTACCTGTGTCAGTGTTATGGATCTCCATGCATTAAGTGCCTGTCTTGTTGCAGTTGTTTGTTCTACAGAACAACCTCCTTTCCGACCTCTTGGTAGTCCTACCGGAGATGGGGCCTCTGTTATCTTGAAGTCACTTCTTGAAAAAGCGACTACACTATTAAACAATCCCCAGGCTGCTGCTAACTGCCATTCCAATCTTGCTCTTTGGCAGGCTTCCTTTGATGATTTCTTCGATCTTCTTACCAAATATTGCCTGCGTAAATATGACATAATACTACAGTTAGTCTATGCAAAGACCCCATATGGCACTGGAGATATTGATTCAGAGATATGTGGAGCAACGAAATCTGAAATGCCTGTAGAGGTTTTACGTGCATGCCTCCCACATACTAATGATCGCCAGATGGAGGTCTTAAGACATTTTGGGCAGCAGCGCGATCCTGTTAGTTAAGCAAATTCACATTCAGGGAGTGGCGATCATATAAATTCAGAATCGGTGAGGAGTTGACAGCAGAAAGAACCCGAAAGCACCTGTTTTGGTGTAAGTGTTCTTGCTAGTATCTGTACTTTGTTGGACCTTACTTGCTATGTAGGGTTATTGTTTCAGAGATTTCAATAATATTCTTTGGAGATACAGGAACTGAACAGGTTTCATGAAGCATATTAATTACACATGTTTATATTTTCAATTTCTTCTGCAGTTCATAGAAGATTTCAGCTACATCAAACAAGGGTGAATTTACTGCAATATGACTTCAATTCGTTTCTCAATTTGGTTTGTTTAACTTAATTCTATTTCAGTGACAAAATTTGTCTGAAATTTGATGATAATTTATCTTAAATTAACATGGCAGTCATTATATATTATGTTAAGCACATGTAATGACTGAATTTTATATTACAGGATGAGGGAGAATCAAATTAAATGCGCTATTAATTAATCCTCTTAAAGATGGATTCAGATAACTAGCAGACTCTAACCTCTTACCGGACCCGGCAACTACAGGGATCTTGACCCTGAAACCGGACTCTGATCCGAAGCTTGTGCCGGTGAACTCAGCTTCACATGATTATCTATCTTAACAGCCAAAACTTTCATTCCCTTTCAAAGCTTTCACCTTTCTTGTTGGGAGGGTGGGATCAAGTAAGTCGGAGTTATTTCGTATCTTGTCAGTTATTTTGATTTCTTCTTACAATTTTAGCGCTAGGTTGCTGGGTCTACGATGCCATGTCGATGAGAAAATTTTGGACTTGAAATCAAATACGCACCCTTTTAAAGTTTTCTGTAGGTTCATTTCTCATGGTACGTATTTCAAGGTTTGATCTTTGTGTTTTTTTTTCTGTTTACTTTCTAAGTAAATGTGAGCATGCGATTTTGTAGTGCTTATGAACTTAATGAATTTATATACGTACTTGTTTTCCTCTTTCTCTTTTACTGTGTCCACTTCCGATGAATTGGTTGGGAAGGGAAGGGAGATGGAACTTCCTTTAGTGTTGCATGCTTGCGCTATTTGCGCTGTTAGAAAGGAACCAGTAGGATGGAAAAGAAAGACTGATCGTTTCTTTTCCTTTTTTTCTTTCTTGCTTTTGCTTCACTTGTTAAGGTTTAAAGAATCAGAACATAGTGTGGAACTTCTTGTTTAGATTGGGATGGGGGATTGGGTTTGAAGGTTGTCAGAAGTGCGGATTGATGCGTGTTAAGATGGTACAAATGAAAATGTTGCTAGTTCATCATTTGTTTTGTTGAACTAAGCTCCAACAAAAAAGATTGGATTATGTGTTCACTTTTCTTATTTAATATGTTTTTGTGAACTTTTGAGATCAGTTTTAAAGATTAGAGGAGTTAAATTTTGATTTTAGAAGTGAATGCACCTTCTGTGGGTTGCTGCAGTGGATTTTGAGGGAGATCAAACAGTAGAGAGCTCTACTGAAGAAGTGTCATTTGTACATGAAGGCGAACCAATTATAGAACCACATCAAGGCATGGAATTTGAATCTGAAGATGCCGCCAAGATTTTATAGAACCACATCAAGGCAGGTAGGATTTGTCATGATGTCTTGAAGTCGATCTGAAAGAGATGGAAGGATTCTTGCTCGCCGACTTGCTCGCCGACAAGACTTATTTACGGCAAAAATTGAGAAATGTTCCTCGTAAAAGGTTACGATCGAGCAAGATCTTTAAAACCAACTGATTACCACTTCCATTTGTTAGGAACTCGACTGATTTTGTAAATGTTCACTTCATTTTTATCCAACTTGTAAATTTATGGTATATGATGGTCTCTGTTTTTAGGCTTCAAACCAATAACAAGGAGAGCATTTTGAAGATACCATTTAGATTTGTCTCTATGATTTATAACATTGTAGGATGAGAAGGACAAAAAAAATTCAGGAATTAACTGCGGAACTGCGAAATAAGAAGCGGCTGTGTGCGACATGCGAAGAGCAGCTATTGGCCTTCATGAAAATTGTTGAAGAGCATACTGGACAGCTATCCGAGAAAGTTCAAACTGTAGTGAACAACTTGAGAGGATGCAAGTTTCACTTGTAGCTCCGTTTGACATTTAGATTTGATTAGCGTCGTTTCTTCAAGAATGCAAGTGTCACTTGTAGCTGCGGCCTAATGATCACTGAGGTAGCAAGGGGTCGGTCTTGTAGCTGCGAGGTCGGAAAGTGACTAGCCGGCTAGCTATGGATGCAACAATGAAATTGAAGAAGCATGATCGAAGCAGATGTAAGAGAAGAATGATAAACGACAACAGCAACAGCTGAATCTTCTTCCAACTTTAAGCAATTCCATAAATGGAATCTTCTCCTTCGCACTTGCGAGCCAAGAACTAGTTGTTTAAGGGTCCATATGTGTTCAAGTGATCTACAATCACTGGTGAGTAATGTGTAAGACCCTTGACGGAAGTTACAGTCGTCTCAAATACTTCATTTCTTGACATACAATATCCTTTCTCATTTCTTGTAACAAATTATGCATTTTTAATTTGTCTTCAAAGACATTCACAAGGCATTTGTCTACAAGGACACTAATTATATTATCAACGTTACATTTCGCTCATCACAATTGAAGAAACATGCAATATCATCCTTCTCTACTTTATTTAAGACATTTTAGCTAATTTGTAGCACATGTTGAATATCCTTATTTGGCACTTTTGACAATTGATTCAATGCACTTTCCCACTCCTTTTTCTGTTTCCCAACTAATGAGGAGCCTAAAACCAAAGGATTTCGTTGTGCATAGTTAACCGTTGAATTAGACAAAGATACACAGTCATCTCTTAATCATCTCTTGGTTATCTTTGCTTGAATACAGTTTTATTGAAAACTTGAACGGCTTCAACATAATTTAATAGTTTAACTTCTCATATAAAATCAGTGCTCCCTTCAAATACTTGTTTATCCCTACTACTAATGAGAATCACACTTTTTGAACCAAAATAATATGGATCTCCGAGTTTATAGTCGTTAAAGAACGTCAGCAGATCCTTTTGGCAGAAAGCGGCGAGTGTCTTCACCCCTGAAGCTCAAGAAGACATCGTACTTCAGTGGGCGAGAGGCCAAAGAAGAAGAAGCCATTATTGTTAAACCAAGAGGGTGAAAATGGCCATCCCAACCTTACTAATATTAAGTAGGAGAACAATCCATTGACTTGAAGTCGTCCTAATAAAGCTTTTCTTTTTTTCCTTTTGTTTGTTGCGAAGCTTCATCGAGCTTTCATCGGTGTCTACTTACCAACTTCCTCTGCCTTTGTCTTATATTTTCCTCTGTCTTGCGCTTTCTACAGAAGATATAAAAATCTAATTCCATAGGAAATTCCCTTAAATAACAGTTGTGAAGGGTTAATGATGGTAAAGAAATGCCTTCCAACAACAAAAGCCACGAAGGGTGGTTTTCGATAAAAACAGTCTAGTAAATACATCTTAAAAACTCATGCCCTTTGAGAGTGCCAATGGGAGATGTCAACTTCTCCGTGGTAATTAGGCATTGGTCTCCAGAATTTGGGGGAAATCACAATCAAATGAATATGAGATTTTGCATACTGAAATTAGAATATGAAAATTCGTGTTTTTGCCAATGAGAAGAAATGATAGAAAGAAGAATGCCAGGGGAGAGGAGGGAGAGGAATGATGAAGAGACGAAAATGGATGACCACCTGCACATAGCGCTGAAACTGAACAGAGTCTTCTTTCTTTGTTTTCTTTTTCGTTCGGGACTGGGAGTGATACGGATAATCAGCCTACGGTTATAGAGAATAAGCAAGAAGCTTCAGCAATCACAGAAGATCCACTTGAGGCTAGGAAGGTTCAGAAGGATGCTTTG
>JANQBM010602369.1:0-16103 GCA_025594535.1 Erythroxylum domingense | reverse complement strand
AACATTTAATCTAATACACTTGTAGTAATACAACATCATAAATTAATGTAAAAAAAAGTACAGAACATTCAATAATTATTGTACTAACTCATAGAAGAATCACAAAAGTATCATAATTGTATTATTAAAGCAATAATAATAATAATAATAATAATAATAATAATAATAACAATAATAAAAGATTAAATAAAATTAATAATAAGTAAAAGATTAATAATAATAATACATTAAGACTTAGAGAATTAAATCAACCCGAAAAATCTATTAGTGAGTTAAATCAACCCGATCTATTATCAAATTCACACTTCAAATTAAGCATTTTATCGAAATTAAGCATTCAAATTCTCAAATTCACACGATAAATACAATTAAACATTCCAAACATCATAAAGGGCATTTTATCGAACACCTCATATGTAATATGTATAATCTCAATCTAATCACAAATCAATTGCATTTTTCCATTATTTACTAACAATAACAAATATAAACAACAAATCAACCAACAATGACACAAAAAAACTGCAAACAACAACAATAATCAAACAAAATTTCATTACCCAAACACCCACAGTTAACACTAAAAACATGTTTTTTTTATAGAAATAATACACCCATTAGAGAGCTTACCTTAAACGACGCACGATGAGCCAGAAAATGGTAGGAAAACAGCAGGAAAACGCAAGGAAGGGGGTTGGATTCAGACGGCGCGACGGGAGGAGAGAAGAAGAAGAAATGGTGGGGAGTCTGATTCGTGTTAAAGACGATGAACCAAACGACATCATGTTATTTATTAACTAATTGACATTTACCGACAGAATGTATATTCCATTGGTATTTAAATTTCCTAATTATTTTGCCGTGTCTTGTTGCCACTACATTTTGCGACGTAAACAAATTTCCGTTGGTAAAGTTAATTTAATGTATACTGACGGAATACATTATGTCGGTATATAACAGAAGCTAAACCACATTTACCGACGGTACCTATTCTGGCGATAACTGTCCGGAGCTAGTTAATTACGAGAAGCATTCCCGTAATTATTACCAACGGTCATGGTTATGTCATGATCGTCGGTAAACTTAAAATCAAGTTTACCGATGAACGATATTCTGTCAGTGAATAGCAGATACTGAGCATAACTTACCGATGAAATATGTTTTATCGGTACATGTCCGAAGCAATTAAATTACGGAAAGCATTCTTGCAATTTTTACCGGCAGTAAAGGTTGTGTCGTCGAAGATTTTGCGCGAAATTCATTCCCTCCAGTATTGCCGACGGTAATATATTTCTGTCGCTGTATATAAGCAATACAATGTATTTACTGACGGATTGTTGTTTTCCATCGATAAATAGCTATTGTTTTTTGTCCGTTGAAAAATTTTCACCGCTAATTCATGATTTTCTTGAAGTGGGAGGTTAATAAGGTTTCAAGTTTTAAAATCTCGGTTATTTTGAAGAATCAAAAGGTTAAGGCTCAACGGAGGTAGCAAGGGATAATACAAACGGTAGGTCGTGTAAGCCAAGGGTTAAAATAAGAAAAATGGCCTAAATCATCTCTATTAAGCATGCATCTAGTAGACTCAAACTGATTCAAAGCAAGTTCTGAAGGTAGTAACCTAAGGAAGTAACACTCAATAAAGAAATAGAATGACTATGAATGGAGTCATATGGCTCAATCCTTTCTTTGACTCAAATGAAAACTCATTATGCATATCTACACTACCTCATTGTTCCAAATGTCAATTTGTGACTAAACTTATGTACCCAACTACTTTTTATCACTCTATATGGTTCAACCTCTACTCAAGTAGCCTAATCTAAGTTTAAGCATGCATTCAATCTAATTCTGACTAGTAAAATAGATTTTCTAGGTAATATTTAATAGGGTGATTGAAGTATGGTTCCATTGTTGACACAAAGCACACATAATATGCCTAAACATGCATCCTATCTAGTAAAATGGTACAATTACGAAAGTCAAAGTTAGCTCCCCATGCTTAAAATTCACATTGTCCTTAATGTGACAAGTCAACCACTAAGTAAAGGAAAATGACCTCAAACCAAACAAAAGAAGTTGAACACAAAAATGGCATGAAACCAAACAAAAAATGACAGCAAACCAACAAAAGAAAATGACATGAAACCCAAAAAAAATGAGATTAAACCAAACAAAAGAAATAATATGACGCCAAAAAAACATGAAATGAAATGAAAACAAACAAGAGAAACAAAAAAATTAAAAAGAAAAGGATAAGAAAAACTTATTCAGATGATGGTGGCGATGGTGTTGGTGAAGGAGCTTCAAAATTGTTCCTCTGATAGAAGTTGAGGAACCTCTTCTTCAAATTGTGTTGCTCCTTATGGACTTGCCGCATTTGGGTGTCGAGTTCATTTCATTGGGACGTCATCTGTTGTTGATTGGTAGCCATCTGGTCTATAATTTGTTGATATTAGTCAACCTCTATGGATGCACTGCGTTCTTCTTCTACTACTGCCTCCTCTGGCTTTGGAGCTGCTCGGGATGTAGAGAGTCAGTTTGCATTTGTATCTTGGTCCCTCATGTGCCTACTGCAACACACGTCTGAGGATTGCGGAGTTCTATGGATTAGACTTCCACAATTTCATATCTCCTAAAAAATGATATGTTAAACATATTGTATGGCATTGTACGTACCTCTTCCACATTAAGGTTATAATAATGAGCTAAAGCAGTAACAACATGCACCATTTAAAGAGAATAAAAGCCAATTGTTTTGCTGGGAAACCATCTAAAAGAGAACGTTTGGTAATGTATATGTCCTTCTAGAAGTACTCTTTTTCTTAAATTTTGCTGTTTTAATCTTTTTTGGGAAAGAAAAAATAGGAATGCTGCCTTTGAATGGAGTATTTGCATGGAAAGAATGTTGTCCAATTTGACTTGAAATGGGAAAACTTGTTAGTGAATATGAGAGACCCTTAATGTCCCATCTGCAAGGTATGCTGAGACAAAAATCGTTATGAGATTCACGCCTGAACTTTATTTTGAAGCATTTGAAACTTTGCTCTATTTCGAATTATATATTTCATTTGTTAAATGTTATTAAACTCCTGAATTTCCATCATCATGTTGCAATGTATAGAATTTCGTACCTAACTAGCTAAAAAATGGTACAAATGGAATTTTGTATCAACAATTGTTTCAGTTAGTACCAATCGACATTTGAAATATTGGTTAAATTTTGGCCGGTATCGTAAAATTCGTAACATTTATGGACTAAAATGTAAAAAAAATTAACCTAACTATAAATTCAAATGCAATAGATTGACAAAAGTAGTGAACCAGTCAGAAGCTCCCTTACAGCCAATGAACACAACTGAATAGCAGAAACAATGAACACTACCATAGCTCCCCTATAACCCCTAGGCAGTCATTATAGTCCCCTACTCCTCTATACCTGACTAGTAGGCCGCAGTTTGCCATTCCTTGTCACCAGCTAACTCCTCTCCTCCATGCTTGTCGCTGTTTGTCGCAACCCACTAGTCACGCCTGTCGCAACCGGCTAGCTCCTCTCCTCTGCCTCTAATCATCAATTGAAGCACGCAACTCACCAACTAGACGTCAGCTCATCTACTTCACCCACCACCAGTTACTGCCACTCATCACCTCTGGTGTTATATTGCACTGTTATGTTCTAAAATTGTAATGTTGTGAGTTTAAGACAAGGTTGCATTTTGCTATAATATGTGTGTGTAATTGTGTGTGTGTGTGATTGATGGTGCTGTAATCTTGTGGACTTGCCAACTTGTGGATGTGATTGTGGATGATTTGTAAAATGTGAATTTATGATTGTGGAACAGTGTTATGAAAGTTTGGATTTGTGATATTGATAGAAATTATCATGGTGTTCACTTGAAAATTAGAATTAGTTGTGATTTTGACTTTTTGTAATGGTTAAGAACTAGAACTTTAAATTGGAATAAGAATTTGAGTTTGAGGTTATTCATTTATTGTTTGAAATTTGAAATTGGATTATGAATTTAAGGTTGTTCTTGTCATAAATTTGAAATTGAGAAATATTGAAATTTGAAAACATTATTTTTTATTATAAATTGGGTTATATATTACAAATTAAATTTTGCAATCATCGAAATGGATTATTTAATTTATCATTGAATTGTATAATTAGTAATTATACAAATTAAACTATGGATGTTGTGAGTTTATGTCTATGATTGGATTATTTAATCAATTAAGCAATAATCATACAAAATAAGTTATACTTAAGAATTTAAGTTTGAATCACATAATACGTTATAGTTAAGAGTTTATAGTTGAATTATGTGATTACAAAAATTGAATTATAGATATGATTTTATAATTGAATTATGTAATAACACAAAATGGGTTATAGTTGTGACTTGTGAGTTTATGATTAAATTCTATAATTATACAAAATAGGTTATAGTTGTGAGTTTATTTTTGAATTATATAATTACACAAAATAGTTTATAGTTGTGATCTTATGTTTGAATTATGCAATCAAATAAAATGAGTTATAGTTGTAAAAGTGTAGCAATCAGTGTATATATTTGATATTTAAGTTTACAAAGAAACATGAGTTATTAAGAAACTATTATTGATCTATTTCTTTATGGTTTTCACACAAATTTGTTTTGATATGAAGTTATTAGCTAATTTGATATATGTCTTCATTTATTTTTACAGATAAATAAAAAGAAGCTCACGTACTTCTGATAATTCAACCACTTTTGGAAGATTCGATGATCTAATATAGGCTTATGCTGGATTGGTTCCTAGAATGAAGAACCATACCATTTTTTTGTTTTGTAACAAGCATTTGAAAGGTGGAGGAATTGCTAGATTAAAGACGCATTTAGCTGGGGTTAAAGGTAATGTGAAGCCTTGTAAAACCGTGAGTCATGATGTGAAATGATAAACGAAGACTTTGCTTAAAGAGTATCAACATGAGAAAAATAGAAGGCCAAGATTAAATTATGAAATTGGTAGTGGAAGTTCTTTTGTTGGTGCTAGGATGATAGTGGGAATGTTGAGGTGGTAGTATTCTTATCTAAGAAGAAGGGAATGTTACACCTGATGTTAGGAAAAGAAGAAGACAAGTGTCTAACTTTTTTCCATCATGAACTACTTCTAGAACTCGACCTTCAATCCATTGTGCCTTACAATTTAGAAAAATTACTCGTAATGTGGATATGGTAATGGATAGATGGTAGTATGATATAATTATAGCATTCAATGTATCTTAATCTTATTATTATCAACCTATGATAGATGTTATTGCCTCTTACTGTCTAGGATACAAAGTTCCTTTAATTAATGACTACAGAGGTAAACTTTTGAGTAGCTCTGTTTATGAAATAAAAAGTTATTTAGGTGAAAGAAGAATGACTTAGGCTACCTTTAGGTTTTTAATCATATGTGATGGTTGGACAAATAAAAGACAAGAGCTTATTACTAACATTTTTTGTTTATTCTATAAAGGGGATACTATTTTTGAAGTCTATTGATGCATCTGACCTTGTTACAAATGTTGACACTTTAGTTTAAATATTCTATGAAGTTATGAATGAAGTTGGGCTAGAAAATACTATTCGAGTCATTACTAACAATGATTTCGCTTATAAAACGCCCAAAAGAAGATTGCAAAGCAAGTATAATTATTTTTATTAGACTTCTTGTGCTACACATTGGATTGACTTGAGGATGGAAAATATAAGGGATGTTAGTTATTTTCCTATTATTGATGAGACTATGTAAAAAGCAAAAAAAGTGACCAAGTTTATCTACAATCATGCATGGGTCTTTAATTTAATAAGAAAGGATTTCATAAATGGTAAGAATTAATGTCATCTTGTTATTACAAGATTTGTAATTTATCACTTCAGTGTTTTATTATGATAAAGAAAGAGTTGAGATAATTGTTTAGAAGTGATAAGTGAGTTGTATCTCAGTATGCTAGGTTTAATGTTAGATTGGAGGCTCCTAGAATTATACTTAAAAATAATGAATTTTAGTCCCAATATTAATTTGTCATCCAATTTTTTGAACCTTTGGTGAGGGTACTTTATCTAATTGATGGTGGTGAGAAAGAAAAAATAGGTTATTTTTATGATGTTATGGAGAGGACGAAGGAAGCAATCAAGGCCAATATGAAAAATAAGCCTTCTTTGTATACACCTTATTTTGCAAACATTAATGAGAGATGGGAAAGGTAACTTTACTCTGTGTTATTTGCAGCTGGGGCATATTTGAATCCTAGTGTCTATTTTAGACCAAGTTTACAAAGAAAGCTAAAGTTAATAGTGGAATATTATTAACTATTACAACAATTGTTGTCTATGAGATGATGTAAGATCTTCTAAGCTCACAAATGGAGATTTATAAGATGCTACTGGTGATTTTATGATGCCAATTGCTATTCATCAAAGAGACAAACTTAATCTAGTTTTTTTTTTCAGTTTTGTTACTTTCTAAAATTAATCATCACTTTATTTTGTTTATAATGTTACATTTATTATCTTACGACTTATAGTTACTTGGTAGGACCAATTTGGAATTAGTGTTTCATAATTGAAAAGATTTGTAATTCAAATTCTAAGTCAATGGGTAAATGCAATAGGATATGAAAGGAATTATAGAAAATTTGAATTAATCCATTACAAGAAAAGAATAAATTTTAACATGAAAGATTAAATGACTTAGTTTTTGTTCGATATAATTTAAAGATTCGGGGAAGGTATTTTATTATCACTATTAAGTTGGATATAATTTCTTGTAATTTCTTAATCATTTAATTTTATTGTTTACTAGAACTTTTAATAGAACAAGTAGTTCAGTAGATCCAATTTGCATTGATAATATCGATCTTTTGGAAGATTAAGTTTATGAGGAAATATGTTTAATAGATGAGAGTGACTTGGAAGATAATCTTATATGTGAAAGTATTGACATGTCAGTTGGTGCAATGAATTAGAATGATGGTATTGATGAGACTCCTCTCAATGTTGAGGATTGTATGACAAGTGAGAATTGGGTTCAATGCGATTTGAGCAGGTATTCTATTGAATAATGTTTCAAGTTTTTATTTTTCCTCTTGTTTTAATTTTAGTTTTATTTTATGTACATGTTAAATTCTATAGATGTAAAATAATTACAAATATTTTTGTTTCAGGTTTCACTTCTAGTTGGTTCTTTGACACAAATTATTGTTATAAATTGTAATAGTTAGAGAGTCATGAATATTTATTATTCTTTTTATTTGATATTTTGATGTAATTATTATTTATTATATGATGAAATGATAATATTTTAAGTACTTTGTACTATCATTAATTTTATATTTGTATGTTGACTATTATTTATTTGTGAAATATATGAAAACTAATATTAATAAAAAATAAATAGATTGTCATTATTTTTTATTTCTATTATTATGATTTTTGAAGACAAGGTTAACGTAAAATTATACATTAAATAGTACAATATATTGAGAGACTATTTTGCAATTTAAAAAATTAGGGACTGCTTTACAAATTTAAAATTTTACTTAAAACGTCATCTGATATTGACCGATACTGATATAGTACTATACCAAAACCAAATCTGGTACTGATATAGTATTCATAACATTGTCACGTCGTGGCTAAGAAATCTACTACGTTGGAAAATAAGAGCCTTTTGATACTTCTTACTTTTTTTATCTCAACTATTAAGATAAAACATATATACTTCAAATAGCAATCAATTGTAAATTATTTCTCAAGCTATGTTCTAAGCAACTGAGTATGCATTATCTCATAGAGTGGTGATTTGGGTTTATCAAAGGTGAAGCAACATACTTTGATGTTAGGTGGTGTTTGTGGAACTTTACCCTGGATGGAATCTGAGCTTCTTAGTGGCAAAGATCACATCGTATCATAGAAGGTAATATTCCTTATATGAGAATTAAAGATCTCATTTAGGATGGTTTTAATTGCTTTTTTTTGCGATTTTTTATATAACCTGTTTTCTTTTTAGTAGATTGATGTTCACTTATTTGAAATTGTTTTCTGGGAATTGCTCACGGGTGAAGAATCTTATGGTGATATGTACTGTGCAATAATAATTGGTGAGCTACAACAGAATCGTAGACTGTATCATTCAGTATTCTAAGTTCTCCCCTGTTATGATAGACAAGCATTATATATAAAAGATGGGTCATTTTGACCCAATTTTTTTCACTAATCGATAAGTTTAACCCAAACATTTGGACGTTAACAATTTGTACCTTAACATTTAAAAAACGTTATATTATAACCCAATCTTAACGAAAAATTCAAATGGGTCTATTAAGTGCCAGGCTAGCGCTAACCTGGCACTTTAAAATTATTATTTTATTTAAGTAAGTCGGCCCCATTCGTCACGTTATCGTTGATGAGGCAAATAGGGCCTACTTCTTAATTAAATTTAAAAATTAATTTTTAATAAACTAGTGGGACCCACTTTCATATTATCATTAACTTTAAATGGTTAGCCTTAGGATTACATGTCTGATAATTGTCTTAACTCTAATCATATGATTAATTTAATAAAACAATTATTAAGTTAACACAAAATTAGTTAAGATAAATTTGATAATTAAGTAAACTTATTAGATGTGGAAACGACAATGTTTTGACCGCCTCATCTTTCTTTATCGTCTTTTTTGTTCTCGGTCACCGATGGTGAAGTCGGTAAAGGGAAGTACCAATCGCACAATGTGGTGTTCTGGAATCATCAAGAGAAGTCTTCATTGTTGAGCATCGAAGCTTTTTGAGTTAAATGAGGTATCTTAGGTTTTATTATTGGTGTCTATTAGATGTGTTTTTGTGTAAGGGTGCTTCCTTTTGTCAGTGTGTGTTAGATAATGGATGTTATCGACGGTTTAATGTTAAGTGTGGTCTCAAATGTTTGTTTGTCTACTTTGTTTTTGGTCCTCACTGTGGTGCCATTATTGTGATTTTTATGTTTTTTTTGTTAGCTTTAGTTAGAGTTGTAAACATCATTTTGCATCAAACATGTATTTAGTGCCAAACTGTTCAGGTTTGCAAGTTTTGGGTAACCTAGTACTCTAACAAACAAGTATTTTAGGGGAAATATTTTCTTTGTAAGCTTTTTGCAAATGGAAGAAGGCAATAGGGAGTTATAAAAGTTGGTGTCTTAGATGTTCATCTGCTATCCATCCATTCTTTAATTTCATTTTTCAACTCTTCCATTGAGAATTTTCTTTAACATTGATAATTATTTAATGCATCTTGATTCTTCTTTTGCTTAGAGAATCCAGCATTTGCAATTAGTATTTGTATCAAAGAATACTCAGGGAATCATATACTGATAAGTCCAATTAAGCATTTGCATGCAATTGAATATGTCAATAAAAATTTGATGAATATGTCAGTAGAAATTTGATGGATATGTCAGTATGCACCATTAAAGTGCAGTAGATGCATATTTTTTGCTTAATTTGCAACTTTACAAATGGTGAAATGTCATAAATCTGAATTTATTGAAATAGTTTAGGGTAAATAAGCACTAAAACTCAAATAGTTTAGGCTACTTAATACATACCATATTAGACTAATCAAGCCAATTTTATTCGTCCAAACTTGAAATGAGATCGTAGTAAATGTTTCAGATAGAGCTTAGTAGGGCTTAAGCATTTGACTGAGAGTGCCACTTAAATGGAGGGACATGAATTCATTGGTGGATCACATTACCTTTCCACCATACTTTATACAATTACATTTAAAGGGTAAGGAGATTGGCATTGAAACAAAAATCTATAGCTAAGAATTCTTTAAGGTAAATAATAAAAGAAATTTCCAAAAATTTATATTTTGAAATTGCGGGAAAAAATGCTAAGTTTTTGTCTGTCTATACTCAACCATGTTATTTGCTAGAAATGAATTGCTAATAATTATTGAACTATTGATTGCTCAGGAGAAAGCTTTTACAATTCGACAGTAAAGACTCTTTAAGAAGGAAGAAACTTATATGGCAATTTCATTATATTTTCTCATTTCGTAAACATGGAAATAGACAGTTACTAAAAATGAGGACATGCAAACAAGTGTCATCATCCTTTTACAAATATTGAACTAGTAACTCATACAGTCTTTTAAAGAAAATATTTTCTGGTGAAAATTGAGATCACAATATGTTGCTATAGTTTTGATTGCATTGGCTTTACATTTTATAATAATCAACTTGTTATTTTTTTAATCAATTCATTGTTTTTTTTAATTTAAACTTGCGTGTATGCTTATGTTTATAGGTTTTTATGGCTCAATATGAAAGTATAAGGCTTTTTCATAGTGGAAATTTTATGGTAGAGCCTGAATTGACATATGTTGGTGGGGATGTTGCTACATTTGATTTTTTTAGTAACAGAAAAATAAATGAGATGGGAATGGAGTTAGGGTATGATAAAATTGATAAGGCATATTATAGAGAGCTTGGTGTTAACTTTAAGGACTAATTGAAAGTTATCAACTAAGATAAAAGTTGTATTAGGCTGGCAAACCTAATGTAAAAATATGAGATTGTAGATGTATATGTAACTCATCATGTAGACTGATCAGGTGTTTGACGTGTGAATGTTTTAATAATTAACCTCGATAATCTGTAAGCGCACGGTTAGTTAGCATAGTACCTAAGGTGTCAATCCCACAAGGAAGGACATTCTAATCCTAAAATCTAAGGATAGAAAACAATACAAAAATTTAAACTGCACGAAACTAAAAACAAGAAATTAATTCAATCATTCAAATCAAATTAAGAATCGATCACCAAAATATTAATTATTCAGCTGTTGCAACACACACCTAAGAATCAACCTAAGAAAATCACGAATTGAGAGAAAGGGAATTTTAACAACACACACCTAAGAATCAACCTAAGAAAATCACGAATTGTTACCTATCCTTAATGCTAACCTAATTGATTATGAATTAACAGATTATTGGTTCTAAACGATCCTATGGACGATTACTCTCTCTCGAGTTATGTCCATTAACCCTAAATTATAAACCCTAATCAGATTATGGAAGTTGCAATCTCTTAATTAGCAATGTATCTAAAACTCTAATTAGTTCTGAAGTTGTCTAATAAACTAGCGAAAACCTATGTAAGATCTCTCTTCGCATAATTTACCGATTTAGTTTAATTTTTGTTCTATTAAATCACCTAACTCTTGTATAATCATTTTTCATTTGATTCACCCTCCCAGTTTATTATCGAATTATGTACTTCCAGAATTAAACCACAACAAATCCAATAACACATAAACAATTTGATTTCATTAATTCAAAGATAAAAATCCTAAGGTGAGTTTAGGACATCCTCAACATTAAAAAATCCTATCATCAACTGCTATTCCAATTCCATACAATAATAAAACTAAAAATAAACAGGAAATATGATCTGAGCGGATGATGGGAGGCAACGACGTTAGGAAACTCCTGATCTAGGAAGTACATCGAGTTAGCTTCTTCTCCTCTTCTCTCTTCCTTCCTCTCTTTCTCGATCTTTCGATGAATTCTCTCTAGGGTTTCTTCAAGGTGGCTGATGCAAAAACTCCTTCTACCTCTTTTTTTGTTCTTTAAATATCCTTTTATGTTTTGAGTCACCCTAGGGTTTTTCCAGGGTTTAAAAGGTCAAAAAAATCCCTTGAAACTTGACGTTATTGAGTTTCTGCACGCCTGATTGATGCAGGCGACGATTATGGCCCCGAAGGGCACGATCGTGGCCTACATCTAAACCTTTTGTCATGATAGTGGCATGCAGGCCATGATCGTGCACCAACTCTAGTGCTTCTATCACAATCGTGGCCTATTGTGCCACGATGGTGGGCCATTATTTCAGCCCGAATGTCTCTGAAAGTTTTCCGTTCTTCAATGTTGATCCTAAAACACTAATAAACACTTCAAGGTACCTCAAAAATATAATATTTAAACTCAAAGACTTGTACTAACTTATAAAACACTTAAAAATAAATAATTAACCAATTAACACAATTCTAACCTAAAAACATACTAAACGATTGAATTAAAAATTAAATACATATCAAACTAAGCCCTAAAACACGATACAATTTACACTTATCAACATCTCCACACTTAAACATTTGCTTGTCCTCAAGCAAACCAAACAACAAACACACAAAATTACAAAGAGCACTATGCAATAATAAGACAATGGCTTCAACTTCATGAAATAAATTTAACTTTAAACACAATCATTCAAGTTATTTCAAATCATTAAAATGTAAAATCCACATCTAGGGGCTCCATACTAAACATACATATTAATCAAAACCTAAATGTTAAGTTAATCACCCTTTTCAATTGTACACACACATTAATAATTCTTTGGTCAATCAAATTCTGTAGCTACTCCTAAGTACGTCTTCATAAAAGTCAAGCTATTTACAAGTTTGGTAGGTTTTACTAGAAAGTATTTTTTATTTACTTTCTATTTAATTTTTTTGTGAACATGGACCTAGTCTTTTACTTGGAGGCAATCATTGGTGATAAATGTTGACCCGGTTACTCGACTAAGTCATGTTTTTATTAAGCTGCTTGGTTAAAATGTCATTATAGCCTTTTGATATGGAGGCACACATTTGTGATGCGTGTCGATCTGATTACTTAGCTACATTATGTTCTCAACTAGTACTAACTTTATTCATAACCCAAAGGTCAGTAGAATAGTTATTTATTTAAAATTAATAAACATATTTTTTATTGCCTACCTTGTTGCTTTAGCTACTCATTTTCATAAAAAAATACTAGTAAAGCTACTTTAGTTGAACAACTTAAAATTATGAATAAATATGACAATTTAGAGGGTGACAAACTCACACTAAATCCTAATTAACTTTTATATTTAGCTAAAGAACCCAATTCACTAATTTTGCAAGCTAATGACTCTTCACAACCTAGTTGGCTATGTTCAAAATTAAATCAATTTCAATCCATCTAAGGCATTGCATATTCACACAATTCACAAAATGCAACCTAACAAACTATCATACAATATGCAAAATTCACATTTAAAGCAAAACACATAACCCTCCCCACACTTGAACAACAAATTGTCCTCGATGTGAGAAGGGTACAAAAACACACTTGGGGGAAATAAAACACAATATACAAAAAACATAAGAAGAAAATATTAATAAAAATGAAAAATAGAACATGAAACTGTTTATAGTGATCGAGGTGGTGATGATGATAATGTTGAGACTAAATCCGTTTGACATTGAGAGTGTCTCCCTATCTTATAAGTGATTCGAAAGAGTAAAAAAACTAGCAATCCAAATCATTCAAAACTTATTTTAGAATTTAAAACAATCCTAACTACAGAATAAATTAAATCTAAATATTAAACATGCTAATTTAAGGTCATTAGCTTTACCTTGCATCTTTGGAGGCTCAACCAGGATCAATTATGAGTGGCTTGTTTCCACCCTTCTCATTCAACATCAATTTTGTAGCCTATAAGTAAGCTACAAATTACCAAATGATCAGGAGTACAATATTAATAAAGTTGAGAAAACTAATTAAATTCAGTAATGTTCTTTTCACTAACAAACTATCAATAAAATAAGGAATAACGAAACTCCCAGAATCTTCTATAGAATCTAACAGTTTCCCTGATAAGAGGGTCACTTGTTCTCTTCTTGGTTCTTCCTCATTCACCCTCACCTCCTCTTGATCTTTAGCTTCTTAAACAGAGACTTTTATAGCTTCTTCGAACTTGATGTCTGTTGTCATCTATTTTTCGTCCTCTTATTCCTTCAAAGATTCAAGCACACCAATTTTTTTTAATGATTCACCGTCCTCCGGATTCTTTAATACATCATTCATGTTGAATGTCACTTGGTCATCACTAATTTGAATGATGAGGTTCTCTTCATGAACACCTAACCAAGTTTTTTTCGATATTCAAGCATGGTATACCAAGATCTAAGGAATAATAGAGAGAGTTGTCATTCTTTTCTTCATCCTGTTTCCTCATCTCTTGGTCTTATACATGATGGGGGTTTAGATTGGTGTTCCACTAGTTCTTCTAGCTCTTCACCATTTTTAAGTGTGATAGCCTCATTTTGCTCTTGTTGATGTAATTCTATATTTCTCAGAGAGTCTTCCACACTTCTTTTACAAAATGTACTCGAAAGCTGTCTCACTCGAATCTCTAGATTGTGAATAGGCAAGGCATGATTTTCTGTTACTTGCTTAATTTGTTTTTCTAGTCTCTTTTGGCCCTCTTCCATATCTGTGAGCTTTTTCAAGATCTTGTCCAATTTAGAATCCCATGAACTGGACTTACTAAAATCCTAAGAGGTCTTGATGTCCTAAGTGAGTCTTTATATTGTTGGACCAATAGAAATTTGGCTAGTTCTGCCACCCCGGAGTGTACGTGCTCCTATAAGGTTTGTTACTTCCTTAACCATACTGTGCCTCATTGTGGTTCGCAAATATTCCTTGCTCCCTATAATATCTATCTTCCATCAGTGTTCTTTCATTTCTTCTTGGCATCTATCTCTTCAGATGTCTCATTCTCACTCTAAGATGTCTTGATGTGTCTCTACTTTATGCCCCAAACTTCTTTCTCTATTTATTATTATTATTATTTAAAACAAAATATAGTGAAAAAGCCCTAGACCAAAGAATTAAACTAATTTCCTCCCCGATAACAGCGCCAAAAACTTAATCGGGTGTTTGAAATGTGTAAGTTTTAATAATTAACCTCGATAATTCGCAAGCACATAGTCCATTAGTGTAGTTCCTAAGGTGTTGATCCCACAAGAAGGGATATTCTAATCCTAAAATCTAAGGTCCGAAAATAATATAGAAATTCAAACTGTGTTTAACTAAAAATGAGAAATTAATTAATTCAATCAAATCAAATTAAGAATCAATCATTAAAATAAATTCAGCGGTTGCAACATACATCCAAGAATCAACCTAAGGAAATTAGTAATTAAGAGAAAGGGAATTTTACCTATCCTTAATGCCAACCTAACTGATTATGAATTATTAGATTGTTGGTTTTAGACAATCCTAGGGTTGATTACTCTCTCTCGAGTTATAACCATTAACCCTAAATTATAAACCAAATCAAATTATGGAAGTTGCAATCTCTCAATTAACAACTTATCCAAAAGCCTAATTAGTTATGAAGTTATCTAATAAACTATCAAAAACCTATGCAAGATCTCTCTTCATATAATTTACCGATTTGATTTCATTCTTGTTTTATTAAATCACTTAAGCCCAATTTAATCATTTTTCATTCGATTCACCCCCTCAGTTTATTATTGAATTATGCACTTCTAGAATTAAACCACAATAAATGCAATAACATATAAACAATCAGATTTCATTAATTCAAAGATAAAACTCTGAAGGTGAGTTTAGAACATCCTCAACATTCAAAAATCCTATCATCAACTATTATTCCAATTCTATACGTAATAAAATTAAAAATAAACAAAAAATATGATCTGAATTGATGATGGGAGACAGCGCCTTATATGAGAAGTATGTCTAGTCAGCTTCTTCTCCTCTTCTCTCTTCCTTCTTCTCTTTCTCGACCTCTCGATGAATTCTCTTTAGGGTTTCTTCAAGGTGGCTGATGCAAAAACTCCTTCTGCCTCTTTTTTTTTTTTTAAATATCCTCTTATGTTTTGGGTCACCCTAGGGTTTTTTGGGGGTCTAAAAGGTCCAAAAAATCCTAAAAACTTGACTTTCATGAGTGTCTGTGCGTCTGCTCGATCGTGGTCTACATCTATAGATTGAGGCTACCCATAGTTACATTTTATTGAATTGTGAAGAGGTTCAACCATTCATGCAATAAGTATCAAGTGATTATTTTAGTTTTCAAATTAGTTATTGTTATTCATAACTTAAAAATATAATAATATTTTTAGATTATACGAGGAATTGTTACGGGAGCTCATGCCTGGCAAATCACAGGATAATATCAATAAAGAAGTTGGAAGCCACTTTGCTCGATGGTTTGAGCAATATGTAAGTTTCCACTTCCAAATATATTGA
>JANQBM010601948.1:0-16105 GCA_025594535.1 Erythroxylum domingense | reverse complement strand
AGAAATTTTGAGTAATTTTTGACCCTCTTAGAGTTTGAAAATTGTTCTTGGAGTCTTCATGGAAGATGTAGATTTTCGTTTTATCTTTTGGATGATATGAAGTATGAGATTTTTGGACCTTAGGGTGGAAAGTTATTGTTTTTAGAATTTTTGCCGCTGTTAAGGTGTTCTTCATTTTCTTTGTTTTGGCAGATTTTTTGCAGGGGATTTTAATGGTCTTAGAAACCAAATTGGTTTTTGAATCCTTCAGGAATGTTGTAGAGTTTTCTTTTAGCTTTCTATTGATACCAAATTTGAAAATTTTGGAGTTCTGAGTAAGTAGATAGGAATTTTTTAAGTTTTCTGTTGCCTGAGAGGGACTGGCCTCGCGGGCCCTCACGAGTGCGAGACGGTCGCGAGAACGAGCCAGTCCGAGGATGTTACTTGAGGGTGCTACCTGCCCCAATCCGATTTTCTTTGTTTCTTTTCTGATTTTTCTAATTTTCAAAAGGCTACCTTTTGATTTTACTACCAAATTAAATATTCTTGGATTATTTTTGGACATGGGAATATTTTTATAAATAGGGGGAAATTATTTGTACCCTTCTTATTAAATTAAATTATTTGAAATTCATTGTTAGCTATTTGTAATAAATCATTGTTATCTATTAAATTGTGTATTAAATGCTTTTCTGAAATTTTTGGTTCTTGATTGACCTATTTTATTGTCTATGCTTATTTTACGATACCATCACGCATTTTTCCCGGGGTCAACACTTATTGAATTTTCTTATGATTTACCTCTAATTTCTGTTCGGAGGTAAGTTAAATGAGTTTATTTGTTTTAAGTATCACTGGTGGGGAATCCCTCACTCGTGGGAAGCGCGTCCAGATGTCACGTAGGACGTCGAGCCTATGACCCGCCCGGGGAGGGGTTCCAGCACTTATACCAGAATACCCAACGACCACAGTGTCGCGGAGCGTAGATCCTATATCGGTTGGAGAGGGGAACAAAGCATGCCTTATAAGGATGTGGAAACCTCTCCCTTGCAGACTCGTTTTCCATGCCCCAACGCACCAGATCCCATCAGAACTCCGAAGTTAAATGTGCTAGGACAAGAGCAATACCAGGATGGGTGACCTCCTGGGAAGTCCTGTGGGAGTAATGCCCTAAAGAGGCTTACACGTTGGAAAAACAAAACCGTAAGGGCACGAGGCTCTAGAGTTTGAGACCTAAAGCAGACAATATCTACAATCGGGTGATTTGGGCTGTTACAAGATGTCTCCTTTGACTTTGATGAGAAGTGTAAGGAAGCATTCAACAAACTTAAGGAGCTTTTGAAATCCCCGCTTGTGATTTAACTGCCAGATTGAAACCTCCCCTTTGAGGTTATGTATGAGGCAAGGATTATGCAATATGGGTTGTTATAGGACAAAAAGTAGGAAAGGCTTTACATTACATCTACCATAATTCCATGAACTAAACCCATCTCAATTGAATTATTCAACTACTAAAAAATAAATGTTATCTATGGCTTTTTCTTTGCAAGAATTTCGATTGTATTTATTTGGTGCTAAAGTAATTGTTTATTTAGTCCATGCAACTTTATGATACTTATTCATGAAGAACAAAGCAAAGCTGAGACTGATTAGATGGATTCTCCTCCTTCAGGAATTTGACTTGGAGATCAAAGGTAAGAAGGGGGAAAATGTGGTGGCGGATTATCTCAGCCATTTGATAAAAGAAAAAGATGATATCTCTATATGTGAAACTTTTTTAGATGAGTAATTATTTATATATCACCACATCGTATACAGACATAATTAATTTTTTATTTACTAATGAATTAGCTATTGGTTTGTCAATAACTTAGAGGGATAAGCTGTGGAACGAAGCGAAGTATTACATTTGGGATGACTCATATCTTCAGAGGCACTACGTATATCAAGTCATTTAGAGGTGTGTACCTGAAAGTGAAAAACCCTTAATCTTAGGCCTCTACTATTCATATACATGTGGAGGACATTTTAGAGTGAAAAGGACGACTTATAAAGTTCTAAAGAGTGGCTTCTACTAGTCAACATTGTTCTAAGATACATATTCCTTTTGCAAATCATATTGCAGATGCTAGCAGACAGGTAACTTGTCCCATAAGGATCAATTACCACAAACTTCTTTATTTTTCAGTCAAATGTTTTACACTTGGGGTATTAAATTTGCGGTACCGTTCCCTTTATCGTTTGGCCTTATTTATATATTACTTGTAGTTGATTATGTTTCTAAATGGGTGGAAGCAAATGCCGCCAGAACTAATGATGCGAAAGTTGATGCAAATTTTGTTAAGGCTAACATTCTTTCAAAGTTCGTGGTACCAAAAGTAATCATTAATGACTGACTAACCCATTTATACAATAAGGTGATGTAAGCAATGTTCAGAAAATATCACATCATACACAAGGTTTCCACTGCTTACCATCCCCAAACCAACGGGTAAGTAGAAGTCTCAAATCAAGAAATCAAGTCATGGAGAAAACCATGTAACAAAAGGATTGGAGCGTAAGATTGGAATATGCACTATGAGCATACAGTATGACTTATAAAACACTAATTAGTATGTCTACATATAAAATAATGTTTGGAAAGCCTTGTCATCTTCTGGTGGAATTACAACACAAGGCATATTTGGCTATCAAAAGATGCAACATGAATTTGGATGATGCAGGTATGTATAGGAAGTTATAACTATAGGAGTTGGAGGAAATACAAAATGACTCTTATCAAAATGCAGTGATATATAAAGAGAAGACAAAGGTTTTTTATGATAAGATGATTTCAAGGGAAAGCTTTTTAGTGGGCTAGAAAGTTCTACTACATCATTCCAAAATCAAACTATTTCTAGGTAAGTTGCATTCCTATTAAGTTGGCCTAATTTTTAACAATCATATATCCTTTTGGTGTAGTAGAGATATAGAGTCTGAAAACTGACAAGAAATTCAAAGCGAATGGTCATCACTTGAAGCTGTATTATGAAGGCTTTCAAGAAGAAGTGAATGATGTCACTTGATGCACGTAATAGGGAGTCGAGCTAATGACAATAAATAAAGGTGCTGCTTAGGAGACAACCCAAAGGAAGTTAATTGAGATTGTTTACATTTTCGCATTTACCGTTTTTGTGAATTGTTTCATTTCTTTCATTTGATATTACATTGCGAACAATGTAAGTTTTAAGTGTGGGGATGGGGATATTATTTTTTTTGGTATATTTTGATCTTAATTGTAGCTTATGTGACTTTTTAGGTGATTTTTGGGGATTGGTTGATATGCATTATTCTTAGAAGAGTGGTAACTAGTAGTAGACGAAAACTAGTGAGGTTTTGAGTCTAATTAGATTGACACGTCTATATCATTCTCACTGTCTTTTGATTATGTGTGACTTTCATGACATGTATGTCCTTATTTTGATTTAATTTTCTATTAAAGACCACAATTTTATCACATGCATTTTCATGAAAAGAATTAGGCACTGTTTGATTTTTACAAGCTATATTAGCTAAATAGCCTACCCATATATATGAAATTTCCTTTGTTAAACCCCTTTTAGCTTTATTAGCCTTTTCTTTTGTATAAACCACATTACATTCACCTAACCAAATTCCCTACCTAAACTTTAAAGCTAGTGGAGCATTTGTCAATTTTTGATGCGTATGATTATATAAAAGCCTATATGTAGGGGTATGTATACATATAGGTTGGCTATATTTATTAAGATGTCATGCTATGCATCCTATATTAATGTAGCTTCTATCACTGTTATATTCGAAAAAAAGAAAGAAAAAAATAAAAAATGATTTTGAATAAAAATATTAAGGAGGAAATACAATTTCTTTAAAATGCTGTTAATTAATGGATTATCATCCTTAAGATGTATTGAATAGGTGGTTTGAATATATTGCATATGAGGTGGATTTTGTTTTGGATAAAGCACTCTTTGTATTTTGTTCACTTAGTTTATGTGTGTGAGAATTGAATTAAGTTATGAAATATAATTGTTGCATTCATCATAGCTGACGGTACCTAATTTTGAATGAATGTTAACTTGTGTACTTGATATCTCATTGAGTGTTACTTTTGCTTCACTAGCTTGGCTTTTATATTACCTTACCTAAAACATAACTCACCTTACCCTTGCCTACATTACAGCCCTAGAAAAGTCCTTTGATTCATGATTATGCATGTAAATTTTAGTGGTGGAGAAATAAAATGATATATAAAGTTGTGGATTATTATGATCATGAATGGTGTTTGAATGTTCCCATGGAAATATCTTATTTAAACACCTTTTGTCCAAGTCTACCTTTAAATTTCTCAGTTTCTAAGTGTGATGAATGTTGATTGATCATGAGTAGAAGCTTTGAATGTTAAGTTATTATTATAGGTTTTGAAAGTCATTCATCATTACTTATTATTATCTATTTTTAGGAAATATGGAAAATGACTAAGAATTTTAGTTTGACGTTTTGATTTTGACGATTTCCTAAGGACGATCAAAGGCTAAGTGTGGGGGAACTTGATATGTGTTTAATTGTTTACTTATTTGATTTACTATACCTAGTGATTAATTCCTTAAAATGTTTAGGATACTTACTTTAGCTCATATTTGATTTTAAGTAGATTACAAAAGTAAAGGAACTAAAGTGACTCGAAAGCATATTTGATTTTAGGTAGATTTGAAAAGTAAAGGAACTAAAGTGACCTAAAGCATATTCATTGATTCATGGAGCATAAAGAAGAAGAAGATTAAAAGAAGAAGTGGCAAGAAAGAGTGTGAAAGTGAAGAGCAAAGCAAGGAAGGAGCTCACAGCCAACTGCTCAAGTTGCATAGCTGTAAGCAATCTGACGATCATGCAACCAATTACACGGGCATGAGAGCATGGGTGTGAATAGTGTATAACCTTGAGATTGCCTACAGTTGTGCAACTTGAACAGTACTCATAATCATAAGGGGATATGCACAATCGCGAGAGGCCATGCACAGCTGTGAGATATGCCACATATCCGTAGGTTTTACTATAAAATGGAATATGTGCGACAACCAAAAGATTTGTTCGGGATATAACATAGATGATATAGTTTTCTCCCATTTATTTTTTCGTTTCTCTTTATTCTTCAACACTAATAGAGGTAATGGTGAGAATGGCCAATGGATGCAGTTTTAAGAAGGAGATGGAAGGTTGACTTCATGATGACGGTTCAACGATGATATCGACACTAAGTTACAGTTAAGCTATTTCATCTTGTTAATGTTATTAATAAGATTATTGTGTTGTTTATTGGTAGTTGCATTTTGCATGATATTTTAGGGTGTAATTTGTTAAGTATTTGTGCTAAATTTAGAGTTAAGTGTGTGTTTATGCGTTAATTACATTAGTTGTGAGTTTAAGTGCTTTTTATAGGTTAGTTTGAATCTTTGAGCTTAATTGTTACATTTTTAAGGTACTTTGAAGGGTGTGTTAGTGTTGCAGGGTAAACAGGGAAGAACGACGAAGATTTGAAGAGTTTTGGGTTAAAAGATATAGGCCAAGATCGTGACAGAGAGCGTCAAGTCAGGCCACGTTCATGCATTTCAGGCCATGATCATGACAGAAAGAATAAATCACCAGCCATGATCATTCACTACGTTGGGCTGACACGAAAACTCAAATTTTAAGTAATTTTTCAGACCATTTTGACCCTAAGTTTAACCTAGGGTTGCTACAAAATAAATAACACATTACAAGATAGCCGCCAAAAGAAAAAAAAAAGAGAGGTTGAAAAAGAGTCAAGCAAAATAGTGAATTTTTGCAAAAATTTGAGAGAAACCTAAAGAGAAATCAAATGATTGAGGAAGGAGATGAACGAAGAGAGGCAGGGAGATACGTTTGATGCGAAGTACTTCCCGAAATAGGCGGTTTCCCGCAGTCAAGACCTCCAAGATCTATTCCAATAGCATTTTATATTTTATATTTTGATTTCATTGACGTATGAGATTGAATATTGATTGGAATTGCTACTGTTGAGTATTGATCTTTTAAACTCACCTTTCAGTTTTTTGATTCTAGAGATTAATAAAATTTATTTGATGGTGTTTTATTTCGATTTAGTTATGATTTAATTTCAATTCTTCATAACTTAGCAATAAATTGAGAGGGTGAGCTGGTAAAAATCATCAATTTGGACTAGCGAGAGTTACGTAAATCGATAGGTAGATAGTTGAATTAAACCGATAGAGTCGTGTAACGAGAGATCGAGCATAGATTCTTAGTAGGTTAATCGACAAATTCAGAACTAATTTAGATTTTGGATCAATTATAGATTGAGAGATCACATTTCCCATAATTTGAATTAGGGTTAAGAATTATAACTCGAGAGAGAGTGATTCACCCTAGGACCGTCTAGGCCTGTTAAATCAAAAATTGCATAATTGGTAGATTTTCTCTAATTTCGAATTGAATCCTCCTTTTTCTCACTGGGTTATTTCTAGGATGGGTTTCGGATTATTTGTGTGGTTTAATATTTTGTTCAATCTTTTAACACTTTAATTTCTCAAATTTGATTATTGATTGATTTAATTTCTTCATTATTTGTTTAATTAGGTTTATTGTAAACTTAGCTGCCTTTAGATTTTAGGACTAGTTCCTTTCCTCGTGTGATCGACATCTTAGGTACTACACGAATGACCTGTGCACTTGCAGTAATTACTAAGGTTATAATTACTAAAACTTAGTGCATGTAACCTTGAACGAACATTTATATTGATTGAATCGAGTTTTTGTATGGATGATATTAATACATTATTTGGATTGTTCTATTATGAACCTATTGCTATAATGTTGAATGTAATCCGTAATTATTACATTTGATGTTTGTTAGTCGCATCTAATGGTCTTGAATTGTTTGGAACATCATAAATTAGGTTAGATAACCTGAATGTGTGAGGTTACTACCTATATTAATCTTTTTCCACTTCATAATGTGACTGCCAAATTGAATCTAGAGGTCGTATCCTAGGTTATTCGATAGCTAGGTTTAATTAATGATTGTATCTTAATTAAACACAATTTAAGGTAAAATCAGGATTAGCAGTGTGTACTGTTAGTCTTAGATCAATAGTCCGAAGAGAGGAGTGAAGACGTTAGGATGATGAGATATGTTTAATCGTATTTAGGTCGAGATTGACCCTAGAATTGGACCTTACTTATATTTGACACTTTAATCATTTTCAATTGCTTGCTTTAATTTGTTTTCAATAGTTTACTTTAACTTTATTCTCTAAATTGCTTAAAATCCTAAAAATCCCCCTTTTATATTTTCCTTGCATCAATTAATTTTGTTATAGAATTAACCGAACATTCCTTATGGATTCAATCCTAACTCATCACAATTACAAATTTTAGTGCGTAGAGTTAGGTAAATTTTGCATTTCACTCGTCACGCGCATTCATTTCTCTGCTTCTAACTTCTATTTTTGCCTAGTCTCCACCTTCTTTTCCTCTCTATTAATTTTTCTCTTTATACCGAGAGTGTAGGTCTTGGTTTGTTTTAACCCGCCATCACCTACATGTTTGACAAGCGCGGTATTAAAATCAATAAAGAGAATGTGCATGGGTGTGAAAATTTGTCGCCCTCGTGAGAGCCCTAGTCACACCCATAATATATTGTGTCAAGCAATCATCCCAAGTTTTTGGCCAATTTTTCTTGTTTTTCTTGCAACATCCACAAATATACTCCAAAATCCTTAATTCATTCAAATTTGGATCAAAATAAAGGAATTTGTAACCAAAATCAAAATGTAAAGACTTGTAAAATCAATAAAATTAGCCATAACACTTTTCCCCAAATTTTGATTAAATGGAAGGGTAAGGAACTTGATGAGGCTACATGGAAAGATCAATATTTCACTGCCCAATAGTTACCAGATTTGTTATCTTCACCTTGAGGACAAGGGGATTTTTTAAGGGCGGGGTAATGTTATAATTAACAAATTGCGGGGCTTGTTTCATATTTTTCAGGGACTATTTTAATAATTGTTTAGAGACTGTATTTTTTATTTCTATTATTAAGTTTTGTCGTTTTTGTTACATTGTGCTAAGAAAGAGAGATTGTAAAACTCATAAAAATGTTTCAATATGGAAGGGGGTAAGAAGAACATACGATTGCTAATTTACCTGTCAAACCTTCTTTCCTTTATACTTTTCTTCTCTTCTCTTTCTCTCATTCTCTAATTCCAATCCTCGGTTCCATACACATTATTATTGATCTTCTTTAAGATTAGGTACATACAATACTTTTTAGGTTACAATTTATTATAAGTTTCAATGAGAAACTTGTTTTTAAACTAGAAAACACCATTACTTAATCCCCAACTTTAAAAAATTGTTTTCATGATGTCAGTTTATGGCCTTGTATTTTAAATTAGCTTCCTCTAATTTTTATTTCACCTCAACCTGAACATCTTGTCATTGATGTGCCATATTTTCCAATACACTAACTCTGGGCCCACTAGATAGACTAATCAAATCCAAAAAACATTTATCACATTTTGAACAAAAATATTGTAAGTAAATTTAGCTTATTCTAATGCAAATCCCATTGCTTCTCATGATTCATTCTTGCCATAGGTTCATAGTGTTAGGAAATTAAGATGGAATCTTATATGATCGAAGCAGAATAATTATAAAATTTTTTATATTTTTATTCTTCACAAAATTAAGATCACATTAAATTATTTTGTCACTAAACTATAATCAATTGATTGGCTCTAAGGAATAAACCAATAATCTAAAGCTTACACTAAGCAAATTGTTTAAGTATCTCATACCATAACACTATATGATGATTATGCTACTGCTATAAAATTCTCTATTGTAAGCACTTGCTTAAATCTTATAACTTCCATCTTAATTATCATCATAATTAAGAAATTTTCCTGAATATGTCCTTAGATCTTTAATGAGAGTTTAACTCCTTTAAAATGCCGGATGGTTCAAATGTTCAACAATATATTACTATCTTAAACAATGCAAGGAACTATATCATGTTCATTAAAGAACTTATTAATCCAATTAATCATTTTCACTAAATAAAAGAATGTATTACTAATTAATTATCAATCATTGCTACATTGGAATCTTTCCAATCATGAATGATATTGTTCTAAGTAAAATAAAGCTTAGTTACGATTTGCTTTGAAAGTTATATCTTTATCATCTTGAACTCAAATATCAACTCATAAATAGAATAATGAATTTTTTAAATATAATTCACATATCATTAGTATATTGTCCATATACTTAGACTTAGAATAGGTGAACAACTTCTAATATAATTCTACAGGTCTAATTCCTATATTTAAGTTGTCACCTTTTTATACCCAATAAGTAGGGATGGTAGTGGGTTTTCAACCCGATTAATATCTGCGTTACCCGACCTAAAAAAATGGATATGGAGGCTAAAAATTGGATTTTAAATGGATGCTGAAGAATGGATGTGGATATGGATTTAGATATGGGTCTAATGATAACCGAACTGATGGATACCCATATCCTACCCTTTTTTATTAACTCTATTTTTTATGTTTTTTTGAATATTTATGGTTAAATATAATAAAATGTTAATATTTTCTGAGAAGAATCAGCTTTAAAATCTTCACTTTACTCCTCAGTCCTCACCTTTTTCATCATATTTTATTTTCTTTTAAGATGATAATAATGCAAATGATATGGAGATGGAGTTTTGAATGTTATGGAGTTCAAGTAAAGACAATTTGAAGCTTTCGATATTTCAATCTTTGTTCTAGTTCTTGATTGTGAAAAATGTATGTTGTCTTTGCACTAAACATTATGATTTTTATTATTCCAATTTTATGGTTTTTTAAGACATACAAATTAAAATCTTGACTTATTATTATTAAAATAATTTTGATTTGGAGAGTTTGCAAAAATCTACTCTTTATATTTTCTATTTATAAATAATATTTTTATGTGCTATACAACCCGATGGATAACCAAAAACTCGAACAATCCAATGGATTTGGATATGCGTAGTAAATTGTAAAAACCGATGGATATGGATATAGATATGGGTTGAGTCATAAAAATGGATATGGATATGCATAAAGTAATGCTTGAACCGAACCCTACCTATTGCCATCCCTACCAGTAAGAGTTGATCCTAGAAAATTGTGTTTTCAATAATTGAAAAGTTTGAATTATTTTTCTTTGTTAACAATATATCTCTACACACTCCCACTGAAGAGTACAATTGTACTTCCACTAACCTTCTTATAGACATGATAAATTCACAATCATTTCTAAAACAAACTTTTAGAATTCAACATGAAAATGAATCTTTCAACGTCTCGTAGCCTTTCATTTAAACTTCAAATGTATCAACAAAGGTGACAGTGCGTTTCAAGTGCACTGCAAAATTTACCTAACTTTGCACACTAAAATTTGTAGTTGTGGTGAGTTGGGATCGAATCCATAGGGAATGTTAGATTAATTTTTGTAATGAAATTAATTAATACAAGGAAAATATAAAAGGGTTTTTTTTGGAATTTAAGCAATTTAGAAAATAAAATAAAAGTAAACTATCAAAAACAAATTAAAGCAAGCAATAAAAAATGATTAAATTGTCAAATATAAGTAAGGTCTGGTTCTAAGGTCAATCTCGGCCTAAACACGATTAAACATATCCCATCACCTTAACATCTTCACACCTCTCTTTAGATTATTGATCTGAGACTAATAATACACTATGCTAATCTTGGTTTTCACTTAGATTGTGTTTAATTAAGATACGATCATTCATTAAACCTAGCTATCGAATAACCTAGGATATGATCTCTAAACTCAATTTGACAGCTGCAATATGACATAGAAAATGATCAATATAGGCAGTAACCTCACATGTTCGGGTTATCTAACCTAAGTTATATTGTTCCTAATGATTCAAGACCATTAGATGCTACTAAAAAAAGATAAATGTAACGATTACAGATTACATTCAACATTATAGCAATAGGTTCAACATTTCAGATGGGTTGTGTCCCGATTGAATGTTTTTGTGTAATCAAAACATTAGCTTTTATAGTTTAAAATAGGGTTAAATGGATAAGTGTCATTGTGTCACAGGTGTGACATAGGTTGTCACAGCTCTGTATGGGCCCTCATAGGTATGAGAGGTGTCTCACACCTACCCTTAAGACACCCAAGTGATGTCACAACTGTGAGACATCACTCACGATTTTGATGTGTCTCAACTAGACTATGAGACACCTCTAACCTTGATTCTTCACATTTTGTATCTTCTTCTTTTAATCTTCTTGCTCAATGAAGATAATAGAGTATCAATATGAAGAAGATGACTCAATGAGTATGCTTTCGAGTCATTTTAGACCCTTCACTTCCAAAATGTACCTAAAATCAAATCTGAGATAAAGTTAGTATCCTAAGCATTTTAAGACATTAATCACCAAGTGTAGTAGATTAAATATTTAAATATTTAAGCACATATCAAGTTCCCCTACATTTAGCTTTCATCGTCCTTGAGAAAGTCATCAAAATCAAAATCACAAACTAAAACAATTACTCATTTTCCATATTTCCTAAGAATAGATAATCATAGGTAAAGATAAATGACTTTCAAAACCTATAACAATAACTCAACATTCAAAGCTTCTACTTATGATCAATCAACATTCATTACCATTAGAAAATGAGTAATCTAGAGGTAGACTTAGACAAACGGTGTTTAAATAAGATATTTAATAAAGCCAAAAGATAAAGGGAAAGGTTCCACAAATTTAATACCCCAAGCGTAAAAAATTTCACAGAAAAGCAAAGGAGTTTGTGGTAATTGATCCCTATGGGACAAGTTACCTGTCCGCTGGCATCTATCATATGATTTGCAAAAGGAATATGTATCTTAGAACAATGTTGACTAGTAGAAGCCACTCTCTAAAACTTTATAAGCCGTCCTTTTCACTCCAAAATGTCCTCCACATGAATAAAAGAGGGCTAAAGTTAAGGTTGTTTCACTTTTAGGTACATGCCTCTAAATGACTTGATCCGCGTAGTGCCTCAGAAGATATGAGTCATCCCAAATGTAATACTTTGCTTCATTCCACAGCTTATCCCTCTAAGTTATTGAAAAATCAATAGGTAATTCATTAGTAAATAAAAAATTAATTATGTCTGTATATGATGTGGTGATATATAAATAATTACTCATCTAAAAATGTTTCTCGCATAGAGATATCATCTTCTTGTTTTATCAAATGGATGAGATAATCTGCCACCACATTTTCCCCCCTTCTTACCTTTGATCTCCAAGTTGAATTCCTAAAGGAGGAGAATCCATCTAATCATTCTTAGTTTTGCTTCTTTCTTCATAAACAAGTATCATAAAGCTGCATGCACTAAATAAACAATTACTTTAGCACCAAACAAATAAAATCAAAATTTTCGCAAAGAAAAAAGCCATAGATAACATTTATTTTTTAGTAGTTGAATAATTAAATTGAGATGGGTTTAGTTCATGGAAGTATGGTAGATGCAATGTAAAGCCTTTCCCAATTTTTTTCCTAGAACAACCCATATTGCATAATCCTTGCCTCATACATAACCTCAAAGGGGAGGTTTCAATCTGGCGGTTAAATCACAGGTGGGGATGTCAAAAGCTCCTTAAGTTTGTTGAATGCTTCCTTACACTTCTCATCAAACTCAAAGGAGACATCTTGTTGTAAGAGTTTACATAGTGTTGCAGCTATCTTCAAAAATTCCTTGATGAACCTTTAATAAAAACCTATTTTCCCATGAAAAAAACCTATGTGATGTCACAACTGTAAGACATCACTCACGATTTTGACGTGTTTCAACTAGACTATGAGACACCTCCAACCTTGATTCTTCATATTTTGTCTCTTTTTCTTTTAATCTTCCTGCTCAATGAAGATAACAGAGTATCAACATTAAGAAGATGACTCAATGAGTAAGCTTTCGGGTCATTTTAGCTCCTTCACTTCCAAAATGTACTTAAAATCAAATCTGAGATAAAGTTAGTATCCTAAGCATTTTAAGACATTAATCACCAAGTGTAGTAGATTAAATATTTAAATATTTAAGCACATATCAAGTTCCCCTACATTTAGCTTTCATCGTCCTTGAGAAAGTCATCAAAATCAAAATCACAAACTAAAACAATTACTCATTTTCCATATTTCCTAAGAATAGATAATCATAGGTAAAGATAAATGACTTTCAAAACCTATAACAATAACTCAACATTCAAAGCTTCTACTTATGATCAATCAACATTCATTACCATTAGAAAATGAGTAATCTAGAGGTAGACTTAGACAAACGGTGTTTAAATAAGATATTTCCATGCGTACACTCAAACACCATTCATGATCACAATAATTCACAACTTTTCATATCATTTAATTTTTCCACCACTAAAAGTCACATGCATAATCATGAATCAAGGGACTTTTATAGGGTTGTAATGTGTCCAAGGGTAAGGTGAGATGTATTTTGGGTAAGGTAGTATAAAAGCCATCAAACTAGTGAAGCAAAAGTATCACTCAATGAATATCAAGTGCATAAGTTAACATTCATTTAAAATTAGGTACCATTAGATAAAATGAATGCAGGAAATTATATTTCACAACTCAATTGATCTCTCACACCATAAACCAAGTGAACATAACATAAAGAATTCGTCATCCAATACCACATCCATCTCATATGCAATAAATTCAAACCACCCATTCAATATAGCTTAAGGAGGTTAAACCAATAATTAACAACTTTTCAAAGCAATTGTATTTCCTCTTTGATACTTTTATTCAAACTCACATATTTTTATTTTAAAAATAATAGTGATAAAAGCTACATCAACGTGGGATTCATAACATTACATGTTAACAAATATAACCAACCTATGTGTATGCATACCCCCTGCCAGCAGCGCATCATAATACTACGCCAAAATAAACTAAACCTACTACTACAGTAGTGGTGAGTCTAGGTCGATCCCACAGAGATTATTCAGTTAGATTTTGAAATGAAATCAATCAGTGTTTGATTTGTTGATCTTTTACCTCTCCTAGCAACTATTAATTGTGGGTTAACGGTAAACTTTACTAACCCTAGTTTTCCCTTAGGTTGTGTTTAATCAAGATACGATTGTTAATTAAACCTAGCCATCAAATAACCTAGGATTTGATCTCTATATGCAATCAGAAGCTGCATTACGAATTAGAAAAACTGATTAATCAAGGCAACAACCATATACAATGTGGTCATTTAACCTAGGTTATGCTATCCTTAATGATTACGAGTCGTTAGTTACTACAAATAAATTTCAACATAACAATTACATATTATATTGAAATTCTAGAAATTGGTTTGTGATAAAACGAACCAATGGATACATTCAAATCATCTTTTTATAATACCCAATCAATAGACATAGGATAACATAACCAATTCTTTAAGAGAGAAAGAAACAACTAATACAAAGAAGGAATACTTAACTAGGTCATCGGTGTCGATGTCACCTCTGAACTGGGGTTTGGGAAGCTAGCCCTCCATAGGTCTCTCAAAGTTAAGAAACTTTTGTTGCTTTCTTCATTTTGTCTCCCTCAAAGCTTCACACTTAGTTTTCCTAGCTAAAAACACCAAATCATTTCATATCTTTTGTTGTGACAAAAATAAATAATTTATAGCGAAAAGTAGGGTTCGAGTAAGGTGTCATTGTTTGAGAGGTGTCTCATAACCATGAGTGGTGTTTGTGAGACCCCATGCACAACCATGTGACACACCTTCTCAAAACTGTGACACTTCCATTTCTTGCTCTTTTTGTCTTCTTGTTACTCCATCCTTCTTCTTCTTTGTATTTTTAACATATGTCTCATCTTTCTTGGCATTTACTTGTCTTCTTATGCTTTTAATCTTCTTCTTCTTGATTCATAAAGACAAAGGATTATTAATCTTTAGAAAATGGTTCAAATGTAATGCTTTTGACTCACTTTAGCTTCTTCGCTTCCGAATTATGCCTAAAACTATATATGAGTCAAAGCGAGTATCTTAAGCAATTTCTTTTCATTAATCACTAAGTGTTATGGAATAATTATACAATCAATTAAGAACATGTCAGTTTCCTCATACGTAACTTTTGTCCATCCTCGGGTAAAACATCAAAATTAAGCTCATAGACCAAAAACATTTACATAATTCCTATATTTTCCAAGAATACATAATTGTAAACGAAGATGAATGACTTTTAAAAATCATAGTAAGAACTTAACATTCCAAGCTTTTACTAATGAACAATCAACATTCAATACCTTTGAAAAATGAGCAATCTAATGGTATACTTAGAAAATGTGTTTAAATAAGATATACCTACGGGTACACTCAATACCATTCATGATCATGGCATTATACAACTTTGCAGATCATTTCATTTCTTCACCACTAAGGTTTATATGCAAAATCATGGATCAAAGGGCTTTTTAATGTTGTAATGTGGGAAAAGGTAAGGTGAGATGGATTTGGGTCAAATAGTATGAAAGCTATAAAGACTAGTGAAACAAAAGTAACACTCAATGCAACATCACATGCAAAAATGAACAATCATTCAAAACTGGGTACCATCAGCTATGATGAATGCAACAATTATATTTCACAACTCAATTCAGCTCTCACACTATTAACCACATGAAGCATAACCAATCCGAAGAGATCACTTATAAAGATTGATGACAACAATACATTGAAACTGCATTGAGTGAACTTTCCAAGATAACATCAACCTCATATCTTACATACTTAAATAACTTATTCATTAAAACTTTAGGAGGAAAAACTAATCATAGATAACTTTTCAACATATATGCACTTCCTTGTTGATACATTTATTTAAACATATATTGTAGCACCCCACTCTCACAAGACACGTACCCGACATTTGAGTGATGTCCAAGTATATATCCCGTAAGGGTAGTGTAACATCCCCTCACCTAGTGTATAAGTGAATAGTGACATATGCATGCATTCAAATATGCACATGCATAGTAGA